>JANBQQ010000044.1:0-11219 GCA_027577275.1 Coemansia sp. RSA 988 | reverse complement strand
CACAACATGGGATTTGACGGCCACAAATTGACTGTCAACTACTATCTTCCATTGAAGAAAACAGATTTGCTGCAGCGCGAACTAAAGGCATTAGACAGAATACCATCGCAAGAGACAATCAAGGTGGCTCTTTTGTATGTTGGGTCTGGCCAATGGACCGAAGCCGAAATTCTCTCCAACACTTACTTTGACACAAGCTTGTCATATCGTACTTTTGTTCAGAGCCTGGGGTGGTCGGTGGATCTGGCAACATTCAAAGGCTATACAGGAAAACTGGAGCATGATGGATCGGATGGGAAAACTTGCCCCTATTTTGTTGAAGATGGCATCGAGCTTGTGTTTCATGAAGCAACATCAATGCCTACGGATAACAATGACTCCCGCCAGATCAAGAAGGTAAGAAATTAAATGGTACAATTACTTGTTGTGTTTATCGAGCAACCTGCCCTCTGGCTTTTATGCTATGTTCTGAAACCTCTTCTGATTGTAAAAAAAAAAGTCTAAACTGGTGTAGAAGAGACATATTGGAAATGATCATGTCCACATTATATGGAACGAAAGCCAGCACAATTACAGACCGGAAACTATTAGTGGCGACTTTGGGAACGTGCAGATTCAAATTCGTCCACTGGAGCCAGGTGAATATGGCATTAGCTTGTACTGTGATAGTCAGATAAAGCCCTTTGGACCACTTGTCGACGGCATGGTTGCTTCAGCTGACGTCTTATCTGCTGCAGTACGCGCAACTGCAATTAATGGTCACAGGCACACAACCCAAATGTTCTTTAAGACAACTAGTCATCCGTACGCTTTACGCCAAAAAATGATAAATCAGATAGCCGAAAAGCACCTCAGTAGCTCATGGTGAGTATAATGTACAAGACTCCTTTAGTCAATATGAGCATTCACAAGATACTCTATTAACCAAGCTTTTTATAACAACTTGTGTAGGTTAAGCTCGCTTGAAAGAGAAAAGCAATGGCATTAACTCGTATAGGAATTGCGCCTATATGCCTCTTAGCTGTACCAGTTTTGGCCTTGAAAACTAGCATTTACGATAACTCCATGGTGTTTAAATATTTAAAAGATCTGCTGGGGTTCTTCACCTTTTGCTATCTTGTAATATATTTTACGTTTCTCAATATTCACTTTTAGTATGGATAAATATGAGGTACAATCTAAACCATTATCTCTAAAAATAACTGTTAACTTCATGCATTAAGGCAAGTTGTCATCTAATGTCATGCTTAGCTATTTGTTTAATCTTGGTTGCCTAGGTTCTTGCCGCAGTTCAATTTGTAGAAAAAAGGCTTGGAGCCGCCTTTTACGACACGTTGACAAAGCAAATCTACGTGGTTGACAATAAAAACAATTGCTCAGATGAATTAACCCTTCATTCGTGTAAGTGCCGTTAAATTTCCATACCTGTGTTTCACCATCTATAAAAAATGGGCTGCAAGTGTATACTTAATTACAATTATAAGCCTTTGTTCTTGTTGGCAGCAATATAGTGTTTAAGCAGTATTCTGCTAATGCCATTCTATACCCACAAGGGGATCCTGGCACACATACAACAAAGCTGGCATTAAGCGAGTTATGTAAGTAGCCATCAATGAGATGCATTTAATAGTGCCCACATAATCCAACAAAGCTAACATATGCACGAGTTACAAGCTGGAATCTATATTTATTTTGCCAATAGCTGCCGTGTGTAATGACATACAAAAATTTGTCCCTATTGATGGGGATGAGTTTGAGTTTGCTCTTGGAAAGCAAAGACTTTCAGACTTAGCAAATAATCCAGCAACACTTGCAATGTCCAAGCCGCACACCAGTCGTCAGGCGGACAACGCTTTTGACGACTTGTGCAAAGAATCCGTACGTTACTTGGCGAATTAAAGTAACCCACTACAAGCCGACTTTAGTGAATATGCGCAGCTCAAAAATTAAACGAATTAACTTTTAACACCAAATAATTATACAAATAGGTTGGGTGTGCTGGTGCCCTTTTGGGCTACTTAAAGGCAGGGGCTAAATGCAATTTAGAGGAGATATCTGTAACTTCAATAGCGTTGTAAGTGGTATAATAATGGCTCGATGGCAATTTGCAATTCAGCCAATGATCAAGCGTATCTGCACTTCAATGCTAAATTTTATATCATGTCCCTCGAACAAGACTACTCTATCGTCCTAGAGAGCCATTTATGAAGATTGATCAGGATACTATTGGGTAAGTATATGTTTAAAGAACAGAGTTACTTCCAGAAAACTCAAGATTGTCCGCCAGAAAGCTAACCGCATTGCCTGCTTTCCTACTTTTGATTACTCAGCTAGATATTTACAAATATTCGATGGTAAAAAGCATCCAAATATGCACTCGGCAAGCAAATACTGCGAAACCACATCATTGTTCAGTAAGGACTTTATAAGAAAACATACAATCAATACCCAAGCACGCAATTTTAACAAGGGCCTGATTAATAGTCACCAAAATTACCTGTCACTTTTATTTCTAGCACTTCTGGACAAAACAAAAAGCATTACTGGGCGTAACATGTTACGAAAATGGATACTCTGCCCATTACAGTCGCTCATGCAGATACGGGAACGGCAAGAAGCGCTTTCGGTTATGTGTTTGGATAAATTTGCCAGCACACTTAAAGAATTGCAAAATGTTTTGTCTAAAACACGCTCAATGAGGGCGGCATGCCTTCGGATACAGACAGAGTTGGTTGCTATTGATCTGGAAGCAATTGCACAGTTTGCTTATGCTATTGTAAAAATTCACCAATTATTGACAGCAATGGGGTCGGTTCCCAAACTGATTCGCGAGGTAAGTGTATGCAATAATTAATAAAAAAATAGTCCAGGCATTCTGTGATCTGCTACAGTACGTTACTAGACTAATAATGGCACAATTAAGGGGGTACAAAGTTAAATATTTGTAGTTTCTAACAATTAACCAGACCAGTTTTGTGGAGCTAGGCTGCTTAATTATTGATGCAATTGATTTTGATGCTAGCCGAGCATCAGAAAAAATTGTGGTTGCATCTGGTGTTAGCAGCAAAATTGATAGCATGCGCAAGTTGTTTGAGGGGCTCGATGCCACCCTGGTAGGTTTACATTATTTTAAAGCTAGAGTACGCAATAGCGCAAAAACGCCAATAAGAACACCTAATGTCAGCATGGAAAACCTAATCTGAGTGACTGTAGGACAAGGCCAGTGTTGATATGGAAGCAATAGCCCAAGTGCCTGTTTTTGCAGTATACTGGCCGCAACTAGGTTTTTTGTCTTCTATTGAGATATCCTATTTTGAAGGCGAAACAGAAGCCGAACCACAATTGGAAGGCTGGGTGTTAAAAGTAAGTTATTGCACTAGTAAATGGCTATAATAGCTTGATTGAGAAATATCTTGAAGCGTGTTAAATCTCAATAACCTATTATCCTGTAGTTTCAAACGGATAAGCAGCGGTACTACAAGAATTGTATAACCAATGGTAAACTTGAAAATGGAGGGTTATAAAAACCAAGCTGGATAAATGCAATATATGAGGTTACTTTTCTAAATATGAATATCTAATTGTGTGCCCGTGTAGCTCTCGACAAGTCGCCTGGAGATGTGTTTAGTTTGATTAACGGTAAATAGACTAGAAATGAATATTTGCTATTGTGAGGCTATTACCAACATTGCTAAAGTTCAGGATATTGAAGACTCAAATTCAATAGATGCCGAGTCAGAGTTGTGTTTGGAGCTGCAGAGTCAGATATGTGCATATATTCCCGAAATAATCCGCGCTTCCGAGCTAGCAGCGCAAATTGATTGGTATGTTGTTAAAGCAAACACTTCTGTTTGGTATCATATGCACCTTAAACTAGTCACTGGGCTGCTAACAACATATTTAATTTAGTCTTCAGTCACTTGCATCTGTCGCTACTCTATATGGGTATTGTCAACCGGAGTTTAACAATAGCGCTTGCTATCATATTGCAGGAGGCCGACATCCGATCATAGAAGCCACTATTGGCAAAGGATCATTTATCTCGAATGACATACACCTTTCTGGAAATACGTGTGCCCATGGGTATCTACAAACAGGCTACAGACGACGTACGCTTGTTGTTGTTGGCCCAAATGCATCTGGCAAAAGCGTTTTGGCAAAACAAGTTGCACTACTTGTGTATATGGCACATATTGGCAGCTATATTCCAGCTACAAATGCCTGCTTTGGTCTTACTGATTGCATTGTCGCAATGGGTCGAGCATCTGAGTCTCTTGCACACCGCCAAAGTGCTTTGAGTGTTGATCTGAAAATTGTTGGCAATATTTTGGAGAATGCATCTTCAAAGACTTTGGTTATTCTTGATGAGTTTGGCAGAGGGACAAGTCCTGTGGACGGTATTGGGCTTTTATGCGGCGTACTTGCGTCGATGGCAACGCAATGCCAAGACCAGGCGACATGTTTAGTAGTCACTCATTTCCAAGGTATGTTATCACCAATAACTGGTTGTAAAAATATTTCAACTGCAAATGGAATTTTTAACATTTTAGTGAAGGGACTCTAATTGTACTTGCAGGTAAGGAATTTGTGTATGCTTTAAGCCGCTGAGCGTAGAGATTATAAGAATCCGAAGAATCGATCACGTTTGGAGCAATGTCCAGCTAAAGGAAATGCAATTCAAGGAAAGCACAAAGGGGCTTGTAAACTTATACAGGTATGTTGTCTATGCGCAACAACATCGGGTAGAACAAATAATAAAGCCGCTAAGCAACAAGAACAAGCCATTATTCACAAGCAAAATATTTATATTGTTCCCATCATGTAGGCTTTCTGATAAAAGGGGGCGCACAAGCTCATATAGCATTTCATGCGTCCAAGGTGCTGGTATTCCGAATGCAATACTCTGCCGCGCTCGAGAGCTTGCAGGGCAGTCAAGCGAAAACGAAATGTGATTACATGGCATATGAGTACTTTTATAAACTGTTTTGTTGCCATTAGAAGTACTGCTAGTTTAACGGTGCTAGGTCACAAAGTAAAGCAAACCGTAACAATAATATACTAGGAAATGTAAAGAATCTGCTTTCCTTTTGAATTGCGACCTTGTTTCTTGCTGCTGCCTCCCTTGGAGTTGCTGGTGCTACTTGCAGAATTTCCCGCCAGCAAACTTGTGCTCTCCCAAGCTGAGGTGGCATTGGGATCAAGAGGTACAACTTTCCTCATTGGTTTCGAAGCAGAAGGGAGATCGGGAAATTCAGATGCAACAGATCTTCCAGCGGATGACTGTGGTGTTAGACTGCTACTTGTCTGAGTAAATTTGGCACTGTAGGAACCCTTGCCATGACCATTGACCTGCACATTTGCATAGGACGATGTAGTAGGGCGACTGCTTGTTACGCTTTTAGAATTGGAGCCCAACGAGGGAAATGCAGCGGCAGGCAATGGTGAAGCTGATGCAGTAGCTCCTGGTTTCTGCGCTGAAGCTGGGGATTTGGAGCCAGACTTAGGTGCAGTGTACTGCGCTGATGATGATGATGATGATAACGATGAACCAGTCCAAGTACTCCTTGCGGCAGCATTTTTTGAGCCTGGTTTGATAACCATGACGCGCGCAGCAGGCTCGGCCGCAGATCTAGTACCAGAGCGCGTATTAACAAGAGGTGTAAGCGCAGGGAACTGCTGCTGCTCAATCCTGTGCCGCTGCAACGCCTTCACAAGTTGGTCTTGTAAACGGGCATCAGGAAGCAAGTCTGCAACAGAATTCATGGTCTTCTGGATCATCACTTTGGCATTCTTTCCCGGGACAGTCAGAAATAAGAGCCAGCAACTTTGCACATAATCCTCGGCTGACATTGTGGCATCTTTATAAGAAGTTGTCAGTTGACGGAAGCGTTCAACCGGTTGCTCCCGATGGCTCAAATATGCAGAGACACGCTGCAGAAGCTCCTGGTGCTGAGCCATACTTTCTGGGCCAATGTCTTTTGGCGCGGCACGCTCGGTGGTGCTGTTTTCACTGATTGACAGCTGCCCAAAGCCACCCGGTGCACGGCCGCTCATGGGCCCTCTAGCAGAATTGGCACCTTGTCGCCCGCCTGAAGCGTGCAGGTCAGAACCAAGAGTGGGCCAAAGAGCCATAGGCGTCGGTGTAGAGTCAGCCTCAGTCTCAGCCTCGGGCTCGGGCGAAGAAGGCTCAGGGGTAGAGACAGTACTAGATTGCTTAGCCCTCGCGACTGGGCGACGCAGTTCGTTGGTAGAAACGCGCCCAAAGTTAGCTGGACGTCTTCGGCCAGCGATACTCACGCCAGAGGCATCAGGTTCATTGACAGTCATTGTGTTAGGACGCTGCCTGGCTCCGCGGGATCTCCCCTGGCCATTGGCGCGGTTATTGCTGCCGCTACCCCCCGAAGCAGTAGAAGGGCCGCGAGTTGTGTTGTAGTGAAGACCAACGGTTATCTGCTTAGCTTCGCGTCGAGCTTTCTGGCCTATGATTTTGCCGCTATGCTCCTCTAACTCATGGCTCTGAAGATCGATCTCGTTCTCAAAAACAACAAACTTCTTTTCCAGACAAGACGGGTGTTTGCATGGAAAGTGGTCGGAGTTGAAGTGATCCTCCATGGATTGATAGTTTGCATAATATACCTGACGGCCAGTGCCGTTGCGGACGCAGATAAAACATTGCTCGTGCTTTTTGCGACAGTGGTCAAATAGCTGGTCATTGTCGTAAAATGAGGTCCGACAAAACTCGCACTCGGGATGGCCAGTAAACCCAGTGTTGTCGCCCCGCAAGTAATGCGAGCGCAGCTGCGACTTTGTAAAGAGTCTGTGCTCGTGGGCAAACGACATTTTGTTGTTTAAACACAAGTCGCAGAACTTTAGCGCATGGGCGTTGCGCGCATGGCCTTTCAGACCCTCCCAGCCGTCATTAGCAATGTGGCGGCATTTACGGTGTGGGCAATTCAGCTGCAATGCATGCGTAGTCACATCATAGGCATCCTTACAGTCGAACTGTATTCCCAAATCCTCATCGCTGAACGGAATGTTGCGTTTCGCTAGCTCAGCAAAGGCTATATTGGTATCGCGAGTGTATATGACTGTCGTCTGCTCTATCTTGCAGTACGGACACGCCTTTGACTTGAATAGCGCCCGAAGCCGAAGATTGCAACGGAAACAGATACGATGGTCACATTCGCCAACCGAATAGAAGTCGACTATATCCGCGCAAATGAGGCAAACTGACTCGCCCTCGTTGACCTCATTGCCTTCATTTGCAATAGAGCTGGCAGCAACTTCACCCTTCTCACCTTGGGCGGCGTTCTTTGGACCGCGGGTACGTTGCTTACCCTTATGCTGTAAGCGACTCCTCTGTTCGCGTTCTCTGTCGCTAGTATCCAGCCCAGCCGCAGGAGGAGGTGTAGGTGTTGTAGCTGGCCCGTGGGTTTGTCTGAGCGCTGGTTCGGAAGGCGGCATTGCAAGTGGTATTGCTTGGAGCTTTGTCGCTCGTGTAGTTGGTTTTGTATTTTGGAAGCGTTGCTAAACACCGCTGATTCTATTTAGAAGTAAGAAAATGTATAAAATATTAAAGAAGGGAAGGAAAAGTTTTGTAAACGAATTTATTTCAAGCGAATCAGAAGCCAAAGTGAAAGTCTTACTGGCCGCAGCAATAATCAGCGTGCTGTGCTGTGCGCTGTGTGGATTTGATCCAGAGGGGCTTTGAGCTACAGCATTTTCCAAAAGTATGAGCGCTTTGAGAAGATTATTTTGTCAGGATTGGGTATGGCGGGTTTGCGCTATTCGGACTGTGTGTTTGTGTATGGTCGGAGAGGTCACTGGTGTTAGTGTTGGTAGCAGAGTAGGAGGCAGCCAATGGCAATTACCCCATGGGTGGCAGTCACAGTCAACAGCACTGGCAGTAAAAGCCAAGGAACATCGAACATCTGCAGGACTGAGTTGTATTTGTTCTACTTGGCGGACAATATTCTTTAACGAGACCATACGCTTCTCTTGCCTCAAAGCACAACCAGTAAAGAAACGCAGCCTATTTACCCACAGAACAAGACATCTGACAAACACAAACTGAGTATCAGGTAATAATTATACACACTAGATGCTCCTCCCTAAGTAAAGTAGATAGATGTTATAGTCTCTATGTGATTTCTATAAGAATACTAAGAGGTTCCCTGATGTTGTCGGGTGTGACAGAATATTTAAAAATAATGTTTTTTAAATAAAATAAAGAAAAGATGTTGAGGTTGCTTAGGCAACGATAGTAGTTTAAGGTTTTAAACATTTGCAATATTTGCTAATAGAATATGTTACAAGGGGGGCACGGCTGACACTGCAGGTCATTGACCTGGGAACATTACCGCGCTGATGGCATTGCTTTTATCAAAGAAGTACAAGTGAAGAACAAACAGCTAAAGTATAAAAAGCCATTGTTCTACAGCAATTATTGTTTTCTCTTGTTTCCTTAAGTATAAGATACTATTCATAAACACACATTGTTCTCCGCATCTCGGGAGAGCCATAATAAATATACTGTGAAATATGTGGTTAGTTTCCAAAGAATTATATTACAAAGATTCCCAACATATACGCTGGGATGTGCGAGAGGTTATCCATCTTCCCAGAGAAGGGGTAAGTGCTTGATCTGGCATCCAGTGATCAGGTTACCACAGCCACATTATGAGCGGGATGTTCCCTTTAGTTTTACTTTGAACCAACATATTTATTAACATAAAAATCTGCCCTATCCAACAGCAGCCTTCGTTGAGGTTGCAATACTGGGGCTGGCGCATGTGCAGTTCAACCTGGTTATTCCCCAGCACTCGCAGGGCTGGTGCAGTGCGCCATAGAGGACTGTTGCAAGTTTGCGCAATCCAGATCTAAGTACCTAGGGAGGCTCCTCTTCTAGTGCTAATTCCAGAGTACATGTGTAGATCCGTGTGCGGGCCCCATCGAAGTATAGCTCTTCCACGTCATTGATGATATAGCTGATCTGTCGTACTGCCTTGTTCAGATCTAGCACTGTGGCTCCCATGTCGCCTCCACCTAAGAGGATGTTGTATATCACCCTTCCTGTTTTGGTGCTCCAAGGGTAGTCCTTTCCTGCATACACAAATGGGTTATCCCTGAGTGTGGCTAGGTCACTTTGCGGCCTGACCTCTGTTGACCAGCGGCCCACATCTCTGTCGAAGTTCAATGACTCCATGCCGCCTTTGATTAATTTGACTGCATGCTCTTCCAGCAAGTCACCACAGTAAGCTCTCCTTCCAGGACCCGCGGGGCCTTCACATATAGGAAAGGTGGGGGAATTGGCGGCTTTGCTGTACGGCGTTTCGGCGGCTTCCTTTTGCCGTTTCTGCCTACAGTAACCCATGTAGTTGTCGGTGGTTGCTGATCGCCCTGAAGGAGTGGTCCAGAAGCCCTCATTTGCACCGAATTAAGGTGCGCTGGCACTTCTTACTGATCTGCCTACCCTTATCTTAGTTTATAAAAAAACTCGCACCTGATTGGCTGAGTTTGAAATTTACTGGAGGAAGAGGAGGAAAACATCCACATCAGCCCATGCTCAAACAGCACGCCCACCCACAAATGCAAACGCACTGCATGATTGGTGCATAACCCACCTTACCAACTCCTGCCAAAATTATTTTGTTTAAACACTAGCACATTTGCAAAAAAAAAATAGCACTTACATTTCTTGCACTTTTGTAGGTTGAATACATAGGCAATGGTTGGCAAAGGCAAGGGTTTGCTGCAACAACGGGTTTCGCTTGGGTACGCCGATGAAAATATAGAACCCGCAGACGAGACAGATCCACTTACGTCGAAACTGGGAGGACGGCCTCTATGGCTCGACACCACCTCGCCGATTCCTACACAGACCGTCAGTATGTGCGAGGAGTGTAGATCGAGCATGCTATTGCTAGCGCAGATATACGCACCGCTCAGCGAGTCCCCATACGACCGAGTTGTTTATATATGGAGCTGCGTCCGTCGTACATGCACTGGAAGGCCAGGTGCCATGCGAGTGATCCGTGGACATCTGCTGAACTCGGAGTATGCGTTGAAACTAGCGAGACAGAGAGCAGGCAATATGAAGAAGAAGATCAATTCGATGAATCCAGTGCGACATTCACATAGCACGTCTGCAACCTCGAAGCCCATTGAGAGGCCCTTTGACTTTGGTAGTGTATGGCGCACTAATAATGCTGCAAATGTTAGTGCTGGAGGAGATACGCTATTTTCTAGTCCGCTCTTTAACGCAGGTGCGACGGCAGTGGCGGCGGAAAGTGCGGATACAGCAGCCGGTAGAGACAAATGTGCGAATATTGTGGATACGTTAAGCACAGCCGTAGGGCAACTAAGCATTGACTCAGATCCAGAAACGCGGCGCAATGACTGGGTACAAGACTCGAACAGCATACAGGCGCGTTATCTTGAGTTTGATGAGGAAATGGATGATTCTTCGGATGATGCGATTATTGGTGAGCGCTACCGTGTTGAGATCGAACAGGCTTTGGATAAAGTGCAGAATATGGGTGACAATTCTAGCTGCGAAGGTCAGCGCAGAGCAGGCTCCGGGGGATCGGCAAGAGACGAGGAAGATGACGGATGGACTGGGGAGAAATATGAGCGTACGCCATTTCCGAAAGGTACAGATGCAGCATTTGCGCGGTTTGCGGCGGTAGTTGGAAGAAACCCAGAACAAGCCATACGCTATCAATTCAGCGGCAACCCGCTGCTTTATACCATGAACGATGAGGTTGCGCGCCAACTTGGTTATAGCAATGATTGCAGCTATGACGACGATGACGACGACGATAGCAATAATAGTAGCAGCAGGTTCTCGATGGAGAGTCTGCCGAGATGTCCACGCTGCAACGGACAACGCGTATTCGAGTGCCAGCTTATGCCGGCGCTTTTGACTGCGCTTCCATTTACTGCCCATGGTTCGATGCACTCGGCAGGCAGAGAGGACATGCAGACTGCTTCAGCAGCTGGTGGACAGCCACTGGTGGGCGGCCATCTGTTAGAGTCGCTTAATCTTGGCCTGGAGTTTGGAACGGTGTTGATATTTGTCTGCGAGAACGATTGCCACGACGGCAATACCGGAACGCAGTATCTGGGCCAAAGCGCTGAGTCTATACTTCCATATGCTGGGGCCACATATTACGAAGAGCTGGCGCTAGTGCAGCTTGAATCCCATTCCCACTAGCATA
>JANBQQ010000043.1:53806-75462 GCA_027577275.1 Coemansia sp. RSA 988 | reverse complement strand
ATACTGATATGACGGAGACCATCAGATGCTTCACATAGGCTTTTCTTTATGTCTGCCAATATCGCAGTTGGGTTCTGGTTTACATATTGCAATAGAAATGTTGTGTGTTTCTCTTTCAACTTGTCTGGGCGCCCCTTGTAATGCTTGTGCTCAACCCCAGGCAAACGCATCTGCTCATCATCTCTGTATGTCTTGACATAGTTCTGTGCTGTTCTGATGTTTATTCCAGTGATTATTGCTGCTTCCTCTGCTGTTTTTCCTTCTTCGATGACCAAGTTAAATAACTTTTCGATCTGCTGCGGAGTGTATTTTCTGTATGGCCCTCTGTTTCTGGTCTTGTTTTGTTTCTTTGACACTTCTTTTCTTGTTCCTTCTCTGTGGATGTATGCTGGCATGTCAACATCCATCAATGTATGCATGCGTGTAAACATGCTTTCTTCGTGTGGACTGTTGTTCTGGTACTCGCTATTGGAATGACACCCATCCTCTAACATATTAACATCCGGCAATGCGTACATGGTTTATATACTTACGGACGTGTCGTTCTTGAATTGTTAATGTTCTTTATAGAGATCTCATAGAGATCCCATAGAGACTATAGCATCCATCTACCTTAACCTAGTAGCGAGTACGCATATTACGTGGCATTCACTTTGTGTTTGTCGGATGCCTTGTCCTGTGGATAGCTAGGCTGTCCTTTGCTGACAGTGTCTTGGGACGAGAGAGGCGTATGGAGTCGCTAAAGAGTATTGCCTGTCAAGTAAAACAAATAAAAGCCAGTCCCACAGACGTTGGTGTTCCTTGACTTCCATTGCTGGTGTTTGTGATTGCCACTACTGCCTATATCGCAGAACTGGGATAATTGATATTAGCTGCTTCCTACTCTACCGCCAACGCAAATCACACCGCCAATTACCCCTTCACCTGTGCGCAAACATCGCCTCCACCCACAACGCAAATGCACTGCCTGAATGGCGCAAATCCGACTTTCCAAATCCCGTCAAAATAATCAACCGCGAACGCTAATAATTTTTAAGATACGGTATTTGGTGCAGGAGGTTTTTGTGACAGGTCGATTTGCTGTGAAAATTTGCCATCACAGCGCTAGTACTTTCTGCAGGAAAAAGGTGCGCAAAAGTCATTGTTGGGGAGAAGTGGCTTGCTTAAAGTTTTTTTTTTTCCACTCCTTATTACGTTTATTAATTATCGCCACTAGCAATGGGTGAGCCGATTACTGATGGTATTACTCGTCGCAATGACGAGAGCCTCAGCAATAGCAATCAAGGCACACCACCACCGGGCTATATTTTCCCTACACACAAGCTTGCAAAGACCTTGCAGGACTCATCAAAAGTACCACTAGTGCTTGTTGCCTGCGGTTCATACTCTCCAGTCACGTACTTGCACCTCCGCATGTTCGGTAAGCACAGTGTGCTGGTTAGAAAGCGCATGCTTGCTGCATGGGCAAGCAAAATCACACTGGTTGGCATGTGTTGAATCTAACTGCATCCGTCTTGCTTTAAACCGGTTGTAGAGATGGCAGCAGATTATTTCAACGACCACTCAAAGTACGAGCTGATCGGCGGTTACTTTTCGCCAGTATCAGACTACTATCAGAAGGAAGGACTAGCGCCTGCACATCACAGAGTGCGCATGTGCGAACTGGCAACTGAGGCCGACTCTACATGGCTGATGGTTGATAGTTGGGAGGCGCTACAGCCATCATATCAGAGGACAGCGATTGTATTGGACCATTTTGATGACCAGCTTAATGGAAGGATCGGTGGCATGGCGCTTCCAGATGGTACGTCTCGAAAGATCCAGATTCTACTGCTGGCAGGAGGCGATCTGATCGAGTCAATGGGAAGAAAGGATGTCTGGGCATCGGAAGATGTAAGTTTCACCTTCCTTCAAGGATTGCGTTTCGGCAGCTTTGGTGCAGGTATTGCAAATACTTGATTATCATTGAGTAACTAGGAGCCAGGCTTAACAAGATATTACTAAAAGTTAATCAAGGTGGTATATCATGTCATCGGTACTTTGCTCTGTTTGTCGATACTCTTATAGCTACACCAAATACTTGGCCATTACGGGTGCATGGTTATTGAGCGAACGGGCACAGATGTCTGGGAGTTTCTGCTGTCGCAGGATATCCTATACGAACACAAAGACAACATCCACGTAGTGAAGCAGGTCATATATAATGATATAAGCTCGACAAAGGTTCGCCTTTTTGTGAAGCGGAAGATGTCTATCAAATACCTGGTTCCTGACGCAGTTATGCGATATATATTTGATAACTCGCTCTATGCGACCAAGCTAACAAGAAAACGGGACTATGTTTCCTATGCCTTTGATTAAGTGCTAGTGCACACTCTATAGACTCTACCTAGCAGTATTCGTCGAATTTTTCTACGTAATCATTAACCTCTACTTTGTGAACTGTTTTTTTAAGTGACGAGATATCCGGTAAATACAGCTCCAGCAGATGCTTTTTTTTTTTTTTGCTTTCGCATCATACATTAGCGGAAGGGCTGATATTTTACATTTGTAGCTAATGGTTCTTCTTGCGCTCTGCTTGATCGCTGGCATGGCTGTGCGAGCTAGCGCCAAAGAGCGGAACAATCTGCTGGCTGAAGATAATTTGAGATAGAACCCAGTTATTGGCAATAAATATGGCTGCTCCCGCCACCCAGAGCATCACAAACGTATTCTCGCCAAGAAATTCAAGTCGATAAGCCTGGCGCAGGTAAAACGCTTGCGAACCGAGCCATACTCCAATAAGCAGCAGCCCCGCTGGCACAAGCTGCCGCGAGCTGTACTGCCAGATGACGGGTAGTAGGCATATATACCACATAAAGTACTGTGCCGTGCATACCTTATTATATGCCACAAATGCAAATGTTTGTGCAAATGCCGCAAAGTAAAGATCACTCCCAAACGACAGCCCCAATGCGGCAACAGCAGCCGCTTGTGGAATAAATGACAACAGACCCATGGCGACGCTGGCCGACGAGTAGAATCTCAGGTATATTGGAAGAAACCACATGGAGTAGTTGTGGCGGTGATCCTTACGCGTAATATGGTACAAGTAAGTTTCCTCAATAAACTCTTGGCCGTAGATACCAAACATTGCAGCATTGAGAGCAAGAAAGACGCTTGCGCTGATCGCAAAAAATTTTATGCGAGAGGAGTTGAACAGCCCTCGTACGCGAGCCCATGAAGGTGGCTGCTTAAAGCCAGTAAAGGCTTCGTTTCCGAGCAAGCTAAGCAGCGGCAAAGCGTATATAATAGGGTAGATCTTGAGATGCACTGCAAGCCCAAACATAGCTGACCCGCGGACGACATACTTACGCTGGAATGCGTAGAATGTCGCCATCACTGCTGCACAGACAACTGATTCTGCGCTCCCGCGCGTCGATATACTGGCGACCTGTGGGTTTAGTAGCCACAAAGTGGCGTATGCTGCTGCCTTCCGCTCGCTGGTACCTCGCAATTGGTTAATGCGGATGATCAGTACACCGACAATACAGTCGCACGCAACAAAGAGCCATTTGCCAAAGGTTGCGTGAAGCCAGATGTTTGGTGTCAAGAGCCACGCGAGGACTGGTGTATATCGGTATGTGAGTCGTTGGTATGGACTGTGGCCTTCCCATACAAAGCTCGCAGCATCTGTGAAGACGTTATAGTCGATATCAGTGTACTTGACAGTCATGTACGCATCCTGCCACAGTCCGTAAAACAGCATACACACGCGTAGAAGCAGCCCTCCTGTAACAACATTGCGAGCAGTCAACAATCGCATTCTGACAGCGGCTACAGTCAATGATTTAAGGCAAAACAGAAAGAAGCAATGTAGAGAAAGGCAAAACAGCCTGAGTAGTATGCGAAAGATGGGAAAAAGAGCCGGGTGATATGTTGAATCAAACCTGTCAATGTTTATGCTTTTGCATTCAATCCCCTACCATTCACGTGACAGCTTATTTTGCTACAAACTGAATGGCCCAATCATTTCTGTCCAGCAAAGAGAAAGGAGGCACAAGGAGACATTCCAGGCAGTCGCAACTAAAGAAGCATCTCTCCTTGTGTCTTTGCTACTTATACAGCTAAGAAATTCGTGATGGTCAAATCGACAATTATAGCGCGCGTAGCGGATGGCCTGCCACTGGCAGCGTCAATGGACGACGAGCAGGCAGAGTCGGAGCTTGCTGGATACAAGTCACAGGCAAAGGCAATATTCAAAAAACTCAATTCCCAGTCCGAACCAATGTGTTCAATCGAGTCTGGGCCATACTACCTCCACTATCTGCTGGACCAGGGAGTGTGCTACCTTTGCATCTGCGACAAGTCGTTTCCGCGCAAACTAGCATTTAATTACTTGGACGAGCTGGCCAAGGAGTTTTATATGAGTTATGGCAGCGAGATCGAGAGAGGCAACCTGCGACCATATGCGTTTATCAAGTTTGATACGTTTATCCAGAAGACCAAACGGATCTACGAGGACTCGCGAACGCAGCAGAATATGTCAAAGCTCAACGAGGATCTGCGTGACGTCACACAAATCATGACGAAGAACATGGAGGACCTACTATGGCGTGGTGGTAGTCTTGACCGCATGAATGCTCTTTCTGATCGTCTGCGCGACCACTCTGAGAAATATCGCAAGGATGCGCGGCGGCTAAACCTTGAGGCTCTATATCGCAAGTATGGCATCCCAGCTGCTATTATCCTTGGGTTTCTTCTAATATTGTATCTCCGGTTTAAGGTGTTTTGAGACTGTTTAATGTGTTGACATAGGCTTCATATCCGCGAGTAGCCCTAGATTAATTTGAATTTTACTGTCATCGAATAGAGCACCAGATAAACACATTTCGCTTCAAGTGGCTGGTAAAGGCAGAATCTGCTGGACTTTTTTTTTGCTACGCGCACTGCCAATGTTCGATCGCGTCAAAGAACAACCAAAGCCATAACATCTTTATTGGTTGGTGGACTGCGGGGAAGGACTGCTTTCTGTGAATGTGCGCACAAACTGCGCACCTATTCTGTTTTATACCCCTTTTACCCTTGCATTAACATTTCAACATGACACATTCTTGTATAAGCGGCGAAGTTGCGTCCGACCCATCCCTGCCTATGACTGATCATAACCCTAACGCCGAGCAGGGTGATGGGAGTGCTAAGACACGAATGCCAATACAAGTGGCACGAAGCAGATTAAGCGTTACAGAAGCTGGTTACTGTCTGCGAAGCATAAACCATCCAAATAGGGCGCTTCTAGTCGCGTTTGATGGTCGTATAAAGGTGTTAGGTATGCCACATGGCTGCTGCGCTATGTAATAACATTGCATAGACTTGTGCTTCACGCCTAAAGTGCAAGTGATCGTCTTACTCATATATTTGTGTGTCACGCATGTAGAAGATGCAGAAACATGCCCATCGGGCCGCGAAGATACGCATTCGGTAGTCATACATGCTGTTGTGGGCATATTTGCGCTGGAACGACACAAGTACATTCTTGTAGCAACCGACAGCCATTGTCGAGGGAAAATCCGGGGAAGCAATATATATGAGGTTTCGGCAGTGAGGGCGCTGCCCCTGGACAAGGAAAACGGAAAGACAGCGTTCAATAATCTTCTCAGGGCAATAGGCCCGACACTGAGCAACAAGAGTGACTCAACATTGTCATCGCCAGCATCAACCAGAAGCAGCACAGGTTCTGACGCACTCTATGTGCCAACTGTTGCAGCATCTACACCAATCACAAAAGGGGGGATCTTCGGTGCCACCACCCAGACTTCAGAGAATATACAGCCAGACCGTGGCAGCATTGAAAGCACGAATACGGGGTTGAGGTGGCTGTCGCCTCAAATAGCAAAGTTATTTTCGCAAGGAAGGGAAGACTCCACAGATCTGACTAGTTCTTCGGGAACACAATCACGGACAGGTATTTTTGTCGATGGTGGGCCGACCAGCTTGGATAGTACAAGTTGTGAGACGGACAGAGCTAGCACTGCCACGCCTATTACTATTAGCGATGGTATGCCTGACGCACCCGTACTGGCGGCAGAGATGAATCGGACGAGCGCATCTTTGGAGCGCATGGAGACGCGCGCTTTGGAAGAGATTACCCGCGTGTTCAGCACTAGTGGATTGTTTTTCTCGTATCGGTATGACCTTACCCGCTCCTTGCAGGCCAAGGGCGCGCGCGGCCTAGAGAGCGAAAGAGAGCCACTGGCGAGTGTTGCCGATTGTGACTACTGGTTTAACCACAACATACAGCTTCCCCTACTGACACAGGGCGCTTTAGAGTGGGCGCTGCCTTTAATACAAGGATGTGTTCAGGTAGCCCACTGCCAGATCGCCGACAATGACTTTTTTCAGATATGCTTGCTGTCTCGCCGCTGCTGCAGGCGGATCGGCCTGCGATACGAGCGCCGGGGAGCAGATTCTAACGGCTATGTTGCAAACTTTGTCGAGACTGAGCAGATTCTTGTGCTTGAAGAAAGTGAGCTACCACCACACTACGCGAGCTTTGTGCAGACCCGCGGCTCAATGCCTTTCTTCTGGAAGCAGCCAGCATCTGGATTGCATCCCGTGCCAGTAGTGACAAAGAGCAACAACGAGAACGTGGAGGTATGCGCAAAACACCTGCAGCGTGAATGTAGTCGACTTGGGAGAGCGGTGCTTCTGAATCTAGTTGAGCACAAAGGGCGCGAGGCCATTGTCGGTGGTGCATATGCGAACTTTGTGGGGCAATGTGTGTCTGATGAGCTGATAGAAGCACACTTGATCCGATATGTTCCCTGGGACTTCCATCACGAGACGCGGGGCATGCGTTATGATAACATCAAGGAACTAGTCACACAGTTGCAGCGCGAGACGGCCGATATGGGCTATTTCTGGCATTCGGGTGATGATGTGTTTATTCGGCAGCAGGGAGTGTTCCGAGTGAATTGCATGGACTGTCTTGATCGGACAAATGTCGTACAGAGCGCACTGGCTGGCTTTGTGCTTAATGAGCAGCTTGTGCGTTTGGGTGTACATACTGCCCCTGAGAAGGGACTCGGCGCCTACCCAGGACTGGAGGCCGCGCTAAACAATTTGTGGGCCAACAACGGCGATTATATCAGCCGGCAATATGCAGGCACACAGGCAATGAAAGGTGACTTTACCAGAACTGGCAAGCGAAACCTTGGTGGGATGGTAAGCGATGCCACATACTCATTGGCTCGGATGTGGATCGGCACGTTTCGCGACTACTTTTCGCAATCGGTGCTGGACTTTATCATGGGCGGTATCAATGTGAGCGATGTGTTTCGTACCCTTGTGGACCTGCGCTCGCGCGAGCCCGACCATGTATTGCAGATGGTGCAGATGCGAGAGGCTGCAATCGAGACCAGCGTGGCCATGGCCGTGAATGATGGCGAGCTGGTGCAGCTTGCGTGTATTGTGCACTCATCGATGGCATACGACACAACAAAGCTGCGCGAAATTACAGACTCAGTCTTGGCTGTCACTGACGTGGCAGTATACATATGCCGTTACGATTACCAGTTGGAAAAGGTTTCGGAGTTCCTTCGCATTGAGCTTTCTGTCCTTGTTGGCGTCCAATGCGGCGCTTATATCACAGATACGCGCACACCGCAAGGGCTGGATCCGGCACGTAACCATGGCCTCGTTCTGTTTTTCCCCGCCAACTCTTGCGATCGGATATCAGGCAGCAGACCGCCAATCACCAAAGTGGATACAACTGAGCAGCAGGCTGCTCTACCCGTCTCCGAGACACCACAAGGATTAGCACCAGATACGAACACTGCTAGCGATGGTGCTGTTGTTAATCATTTTGTAGCATGTAAGCTGGCCACTGAGATGCAAGTTGTTATGCAGGTTGTGCCAGACGGTTCCAAAGTAAATGCAGATGGCAGCACTTCATCGCTGGAGCGTCCTGGGCAGCAGGGGCTAGCGCGTCTGGGAAGTCTTGAAAAGCAGTCACCAGACCTTGTAACAGAATGTCTATCATCTTCGATGTTGACGATCAGGAATTCAGCAGGATTTACCACCAGTAACCGATTTATTATCGATGCTCCAATTATCAGTGCTGCTACGGCAAAGCAAAATACAAGCTTTGTTGATAAAGTCACTAGCAAACTGCACAATGCGCTATGGATCTGAGTCGATATCTCTCCAAAGAATACGCCATGGTTGGAATTTTTTTTAATTACACCCGATGTCACATGACATGTATAAGTTACTAAACCGGAGCAGAGGCGCAGGGTAGCAGTGTTTTCGAAACTGCATTTATTTTTCCTTGGCATTGGCAGCCAGGCTTTTTATGAAATAATATCTTTGTGCATTCGAATATGGTAGATGACAATAATGGTAGAGGCAACGATGCTGACCTCAGCAACGATGAAAATAAGACACAGAAGTTTGATCCGATAATGGAGGCATATGCAAAGAGAATCCTGGGCGAGGACGCTGAGATTCCTAAGGATTATGCTTCATTGATAGTAGAGGCCAGACGGCGCGGCCGTGAGGGCCAGCCGCAGCCGCATCTGCGACCGCATCGATGTGATAGTCATCTACAGGATTTCTTTGATGGCATATTTCTAGGCGAGGCGTGGGAGCCTGCCAAGGTGTACTTTACCTGTCTTAAGTCTAAACAAGGCCAGGAGCCTGAGCGGTACAAGCTCAAGGGCGACCCAAAATCCATTGGGCGCTAGGAAGTAGTCAGGAAAATCAAGAATCATGCTTGCAACTCCTCTGCATGGGCATGGAATAGAGTGACTTTTATATTCTTTTTGTTTGCGATGTATTCAATAGGCAGCCAAAAAGAGTTGACGAAAATATGAAAGGTATAGTTTACTAATGAAGGCTTAAACGACAATGTCCTTGTTGCTTACAGGGACAGGAGGCTTCCGGAACGCTTTGTATCCCTCGGGTTCCATGGGATCCTCCTCGTGCTGCGAAGGGCGGTAGTGGCGAATGTACTGTAGAGCAGTCAACTCCAGTGTGTGGGGCTGGATTCCAAGATCGGCAAAGGTCTTGATGGCAGGATCACCGGTAGGCATTTCGTCGGCCGATAACATGTCAATCTCATGGTGGCTGGTGTAGTGGAAAGGCAAGAGGTCAACGGCCTTTGCGAAAGCGCGGAAAAGAGGGGTAGGGATGTTAACATGCCACACCTTCTCGCGGATCAAAAACTGGACAAGATCCATAACATCCCTGCGAGTGTACTCTTTGGGATTGTAGAGCTCAAAAGCCTGCCCAACTGTGCTTTCGTCGTCACGAATGTTGTCAATGGCATGGGCGACATCGGATACACATACCGGGCGCAGCTTCTGCTGTGCATTGTTCACGGTAAGATAAAGGTGCTTGTTCCTTCCGATGCTGTTTAGTAACTCATCCTCATAGCCATACATGGTTGCTGAGCGGACAATATTTGCGCCTGGAAAGCTCTCACGCACGCGCTCTTCGCCAAATGCCTTGGTAACAAGAGCCTGCGACCGTGCGTTGGTTTTCGCGCAGATATTGGACATATGGATAAGCCGAGATACGCCAGACTCACGCGAGATATTTGCGATACGCTGTGCGCCTTCAACATGCACTTGGTCGAATGTAAAGTTCTTTGTCTCGTAGTTGCGACCAATGAGATTGATAACCACATCAGAGTAGCGGACGCACTCCTCGATCTGCGCTGGGTTACGCAGATCAAACTCCATTGGTATGACCATGCCTAGATCCCCAGTAGGCCGCAGATGGCGTATGTACTCACCCACTCCGCGGTAGGGGACTATGACCTTGGTCCCCTCGCGCGCAAGGCGGGCAACAATATAGCGGCCAAGAAATCCACTGCATCCAAAGACCGTTGCAGTCTGACCGGTCCATGACTGCCGCCCGTAAGTACCGCGTCCAACAAGAACATCGCCTGTGGTCCTGCGCACAGTTACGTCGGCTTTGCCGCGCTTGATAAGTCTGGGAGAGCTGTAGACACCTACAAGCAGCATTGAAAGCCACAGATAAGCAGTTATTAGCAGGTTTGTATTCTAGCACACTAATTCCACTGCCAAAAACCAGACAACCCCCATCTTAATTCCTGGCGGAGAATGGGAATGCAACAGCGAGATTCCTACCCAGTGCACCACGATTAAGCGACTTTGCAAACATGAGCAGCACCAGTCGTCTATTCGTTATCTGCTTTACGACACGCAGCGGCTAAATTTGAATACACTAGGAAGGATGCAACCGAAGTAGCTTGTAAGGAAGAGATGCCTAGCCTTACTTGGCCGGCGAAGTGCGTCGCTGTCCAATGCGGCCAGCATCAGAACCAGGCTTATCGATTGATGCGGGGATCACCGAATATCAAATCAGACCTGTAACAAATGTGCACCATGACCGAAGCCGCAGCATGCAGACAAGGATCGTTGTGCATGAGCAAGCGAGAAGCAGCATGACGCGCACAGGCGCGTGGGAGTGAGAGAACCCAGCACCTCGCCCAAGCACGATTGCGGCATCGCTCTCATGTGGCGTCGGCGTTCCCATGGGGCGCACGCCGCGGGTTGGACACCCCTGCGTCGCACCGCCCCTTTCTTTTAGCGCACAAGACAATTGGGCGCTCAAAGCAACTTTGGCGCTCAAAGGAGAAAGGATGATGACAGGGGCAGAAAAGTATAAAAGGCGGCGTTTTCCGTTCCCCTTAGCGCAGCACTCCTCAACACAAATTCGCACGCACAGACATTTAAATCCACTTGCAAGCAGCACACAAGTCATTCAAGCCGATAAAATACTCACAAGACCAGACAAGCCGCTATTTTAATATCTTGATCTTCTTTACTTGCAAACATGAGCAACTTTAGCGCCGCCACGAGCAAGGAGGCCATTGCCCTTGAAGACGCCTATGGCGCGCACAACTACCACCCTCTACCAGTCGTTATTTCACGCGGCGAGGGTGTGCATGTGTGGGATCCCGAAGGAAAACGCTACTACGACTTTCTCTCAGCGTACTCGGCAGTCAACCAGGGCCATTGCCACCCGCACATCGTCAAGGCTCTGACTCAGCAGGCCTCGCAGCTCTGCCTGTCATCGCGCGCGTTCTATAATGACAAGCTGGGAGCGTACGAGCGGTTTGTGACGGAATTCTTCGGATTCGAGATGATGCTACCGATGAACACGGGCGTGGAGGCAGTAGAAACGGCCATCAAACTTGCACGCAAGTGGGGCCACGTCAATAAGGGGCTGACGGACAACGGATTTATCCTTGGTGTGGGCGGCAACTTCCATGGGAGGACCATGGGCGCCATTTCCATGTCGACGGATCCCGATTGCCGCAAGGGCTTTGGCCCATTCATACCAAACATAACAGCGGCCAATCCTGACACGGGCGCAACCATCCGCTACAACCACGCCGAGGACCTGGAAGCTGTGCTTGAGGCTTACGGTGACCGGGTGGCTGGGTTTATTGTCGAACCCATCCAGGGCGAGGCCGGAATCAACATGCCCGAGCCCGGGTACTTGAAGCGCTGCTACGAGCTGTGCAAGCGACACAACGTGCTGTTCATCTGTGACGAGGTCCAAACCGGAGTTGCGCGCACGGGCACGTTGCTTGCGATCGAGCATGAGCAGATCAAGCCAGATATTGTCATTCTGGGAAAGGCGTTGTCCGGCGGCGTCTACCCAGTCAGCGCGGTGCTGAGCTCGCGTGAGATCATGCTGACTATTAAGCCGGGGGAGCATGGTTCGACATATGGTGGAAATCCGCTGGCGTGCGCAGTTGCGGTGGCAGCGCTCGAGGTGGTGCGCGACGAAAAGCTCACAGAGCGTGCGCACGAGCTAGGGATGCGGTTCCGGGAGGGGCTACGCAAGATCAGCTCGCCGCTGATTAAAGACGTGCGCGGGCGTGGCCTGCTTAATGCCATCGAGGTCAACCCAATTGAGGGCAAGACAGCGTGGGATCTGTGTCTGCTTCTTCGCGACCGGGGGCTGCTGGCGAAGCCAACCCACGACACCATTATCCGCCTGGCTCCACCGCTGACGATTACTGCTGAGCAGCTGGATGAATGCGTTGAGATCATCGTTCGCGCAATTGATGATTACTCCAAGTGAGTGCATCGCGCTCTTTGCCCGTCCCTGCTCTCCTTAGCATTTTTCTGTTTTAACTATTCCTGTTCTTCGAAGCATCTACTTTGCATTTCCATATACGACTGTTGTCTTGGTTTGCCGAAATGCGCTTGTTGCGGATAGCGGCACTAGTTGCTGCCTGCAGCGCCATTGTGAACGCAACTGTAACGAGCCTTGACACAAAGGGGTCATTCGTCGAGGAGCTGATAATAAAACCTCTGAATGACGGCAAGGTTCTCTTGCATTTTGAGTTCACTATGCACGAGGCAGCGGCTGCGCGCAATGGAAGTCTGCACAGCTACAATCTCCTTCCGCGCCAAATTGGCGAGATTGCCTGGCGTTATGACCTCAACGAACTTCGACTGGCGTTTACGCAGGGCAGCTGGCGAGAGAGCTGGTGGGGTTATGCGCCCACTGCCTCGCATGGGGTCGGCGCCGAGATTTTGGCGCGGATCGAGGGCTCAGCAGGTGCTTCTTCACATCAGTGGACTGGACTGGCGAATGCGCTATCGGGGGTATTTTGCGCGTCGCTAAACTTTGTAGGCGATGAGAATACCGATGTGCCTCTCATGTCATTCGTGAGTGAAAGCGGCAGCAACAGCAGCACGCTAAGACGCAGTTATCTGCCACGCGAGAATGTGTGCACCGAGAATCTAACACCATGGATCAAACAGCTCCCATGCCAGTCAAAGAGCGGAATTGGCATGTTGCTCAACCCTCACCGCCTCTACAACATGCATTTCCATTCAATGGCTGTTTCTCTTGACTCTGCCACCGACCCATCTGGCAGTGGCAGCCGGGTACTGCGCTACAAGCAGTTGCTGTCTGTGGTGCTTGACCCACTTGCATTTGGACTTCGCAATAGTAGCTGGTCGTTGAGTGAGCTTATGGACAGACGTGTTGGTGCTGCGTGTCCTGTCGCTAGCCGAAGCGTTATACAGGTGGCTGCACCGGATGTTGGCCTGCATATAGCTCCACAGCCGGATTCCTCCAACAAAGTTGCTGGTCGTCTGGTCCACACATTTGATATGCAAAAGCGCAACATCGATGATATTGCTTTTAGCTTTGAGCCCGGTACTCGGTCAACGTATGAAATCACATTGCCGGCTATCGCTGCTCATCGCTATGTCACTGGGCAAGGAGGAAGCAGCGGCGGTGTCGAGTCGATCATAGTCAACCGCCGCGCCGTGCCTATTACGGTAACGTACCTTGACACGCTTCCCTGGTATCTCCGTGTGTACTCACACACTCTAGTGGTCAACTCTGAGTCCGAAGGCGCTCCAGCTTTAGTGTTGCGACCCTCCAAGTCTATATTTACTCCAGCAATCGACCGTGGCCGGCCATCATCTATGGAGCTCGAGCTTAAACTGCCGCCAAACTCGCGAACGATTTTACGCTACGACTTTGACAAGGGTTTTCTGCGCTATACGGAGCATCCTCCCGATGCCAATAGGGGATTTAGCATCGCACCTGCTGTTGTGTCCTACAGACTCACCACCACTAACTCCACTGACGACCAGCCATTGTTGTGTACCATCAATGCTACTCAGCCACAAAAAAGCAAAGAGTGCACGGTGCACTTGTACACGGAGCAGTTCCTAGCAAGTCTGCCAACGCCCGATTTCTCAATGCCCTACAATGTAGTATCCATCTCGTGCACAATATTAGCGCTGTTTTTTGGCCGTGTCTTCAATCTGCTGACGCGCGACTTTGTCGTGTTGGAAAAATAGCAGATCGAGTACTATTTTTAAGAAAACAATTGGTGTATCAAGAGAATAATATTTGCGTCAACTAAGATAATTTTTTTTTTTTTGGCAACGAGTGGTCTTGTGCTTTGTGTCGTGAGAGACGAAGTTTGTGCGTGGTTGGCATATGTGGTTTACAGACATCGTCTGCAATGGCAGACAAGAAGAAGGGAGCAATAAGTAGATCAGCTAGATATTAGTGGTGGTTTTGAATAGATACATTGAGTAGATGACCAATAGAGCAGACAAGTTTACCAATGTCATAGCAATAATACGCAACACATGCAACTTAATTTGATGTCGCCCATGCTCTCGTAGAGGAGGGTGTGGTTAGTTGTGGAATCGCTAAAACCCACAAATGTTCGTTTGGTTATTCTGCACACAACGCAAACATACTGCTTGCATGGCACAAACCCGCCATGCCAAATGCCGTAGAGATAGCCTTTAAAAGCGCCAAAACTTTTGCAAAATAATAATAATAATTAGAATCTGTCTATTATTGATTTATAAAAGTAGTGGCTGTTCCAGCTAGTGGTTGTTGCACAATTTATATCTTGAGTTGCTTGGTGGATATGCTGCGCTCCTATTGCATGCATAGGCAGCCCTAAAGTGGTAGTAATTAAATTATATAAGAGATACGCGAGTGCGAGTTAGGCCACCCTTAAAGTTCCTAATAGACTGGGGAGCCCGTTGTAGTCTGCGAAATGCTTCTTGCACATGCTGTACAGCCACCGGCGTGCGCGCTGTCGGCGGCCCTGAGAACAAGGATATATCGGCCGAGCGACTGGAGTCACCGATGCGCTGCCGCTTTGCTTGCGTATCTGCCGGCTCTGCTGTTGCTGCAACTCCAGTAGTTGTGGTTGATGATGCTCCTGCGTCGCCGACAGAACGTTTGCTGGTGGAATCAACGACACATATGGCATCATTAGCTGCCTTTTCTAGATCGCGCTTGATATGCAGCGCGGTCTCGGTGATCGTTGATACCATTTCAAAAGTAAGAAACCCCAGAATATCAATGATCTCGTCGTTCAACTTTGTATCGAGATAGGCAGACATGTTTGCCCACTCACGAAAGCGCTTGTTCTTGCGGAATGTGAACGATGCCTGGCGGCATTCGGAATAGTGCACGTACTCGTCACGAGTCATCTGCTTGGTCACTTCATCTGCATCCTTCAGCCGTTTGAGAGAGTCACTCTGTGCATCCAATGTGTCTTCGTCGTCCTCGTCATCATCATCAACAATGTTTTCAGAAAATACGTTGGCTATTTCCCAAGAAAGCTTGACTTTCACTTTGGCAGCTCGGTCTGGTTTGTCAGCATTTGCGTCGTCAATTATATCGTCACCGGCGTCCTCGCGATCCTTGACACGCTTGCGCACGTCCTTCCAGCTGAGATATTCACGCAGCCGCATAACTTTTATGCGATCATGACGTATGAGAAATATAAAGTCCTCTGCGGCCAAAAAGCGTGACCCACGCCGTTGGGCCTGTGCCGCGGCTAGCACAATAATCTCAATAACTTGGGAGCGCACAATATCCTCAATCAGCATTGTTGTCTCGGGTAACGGATCCTGGACTTCGCCAAAGACAAACATCATCTGCTGAATTTCGGTGGTGTAGCGGTACCTTGCCTGCCGCTCGCGGTCTTTCCCTTTGTCCATGTCGCAGTCGATCAGATGTATAAAACTCCAATCAATATGCGAGTCTCAATATGGTTTTACTTAGATAGAATTGATAGCCAAACGCTGCGATTCTCAGAAGCCGATCTGCCTCCAATCGCCACAGCAGCCCCCCACTAAACTTTTAGCAAGTATTCCATGCTGAGGGCGCTTGTGGGAAATGTGGTGATTTGGTGTACATACCGCACAAAAGGTGTGCACATCTCATCACTCAAGCCATAGACATGGAATGCAGATTTGAGATCGCGAAAAAAGGAAAAAGAAAGCTATACAGGCGTCGAGAAGTGGTCGTTCTGTATTCGTGGTCGTGTGGGTGTGGGTGGCTGCTCCTGAGGATTCAAACCATGGCGAGGCAGGGTGTTGCCGAATGGGCGGCGACGGGAATAGCCAACAGCAACGCCAATCTCCATCACCGGATAGTTAAAGTCACCTTCAATGCCCCGAGCCTCCTCATAAAGAGCATCGTCGCTCGCAAGCTCTTCAATATTCATGTCCATGGATAGCACAGACAGGCAGTCCCGCGAAGGATGGGTGCTAGCACCAGCAGTAGATTGCGAAAGCAGGTGCGTGTGCTCCGTGGCAGGATTTGACATTGGCAAAGACAATAGCTGTTCATTAGATAAAGCAGCAGGAGCGGTAGCAACAGCATGTTTCTGGCGGCGGCGAGACTCGTGCATCGCCGGTGATGATGAGTGGATGGAACTTCCGATAAATTTAGCAGAGTCTTTTAGGCTCGTCCCGACATTGGCGCCGTGGAGTAAGCTGGCGCGCACCCGCCCAGCACCACCTGCAGCAAATGCCACGGCGCGGTGGTCTGTGGGCTCAACAGGAAGCCAGTATGTCTTTTTACCTCCCTGTGTGTAGCGCATCCCAGCGCGAAGGCGGCGCTCCTTTATTTGGTTGCTGCTGGCTGTTGTGACTGAGTGCGCATTGGGTTGATCAACGCATGAGTCGTGCGGATCCGACAATGGTGAATCTGTAGCTTCAAGCTGACCTGATGAGGGAGTACTGGGTGCCGAGCCAGAGGAGCGCGATGGCGAGGAGTCTGCAGTAAGTGTCGTACGGCCGGTAGGTGTTGGCCACTGAGCGCCAGGCTCATCTGTGGAACCTGTAGAGTCAAAGTAGCGATATGTGTACATGTGGCCGGACCAAGCGTTCTTGGCGTCGATAATTACATCCTTGAGGCTAAGCGCATCACGAATAGCGTAAAAAAGACGAACGCGACCAAGAAGGCGAGATGTCGGAGCGTAGTCCAAATAAGAGAAAGAGTAACAATGGCCAAGTGCACCGCCAATCATCTCCAGACAGATAAGCCAGCTCTGGAGAAAGGTCGCAATGTGGTCTGCGGTCAGCGTTGGCGTGTCGTGGATGAGGCCAAAGCCAACCAAGATCGAAATGCCCAACCCCTGCCAGTACGAGAAAAACACAATTGCTTTGATGCACAGGAACTTTGGCAGGGGATGCCACTGTGCGAGGCTCTCGCGTGTGGCCATGTAGAAGAAAATCAGACAGTAGAGTGACAGAGACACACTGGCATTATATACAAGCTGGGTCCACAGATACCCATCGGTGATGGCCCAGTTGCCGTCATGGTAGGCACCTAATGACTTCATAAGCATGGTTGCAGCAGCCAATATAGGCTTGACAGCAACATACTGCAGAATACCACGCTTAAGGAATAGGTAATCGTATGGATCGCTTAGATCCAACTCTCTGCGAACCAGGGAAGCAGGCCAAAACAGCGGAGTTGGGTCCTGGTCGCGCATGGCCAGCAAAAACGCACGCTCACCGCCAAAATAGGATATTAGCAGACTAACAAAGCAGTATATGACAAACGCCTCGTAAATGTCGCGAACAGCGTCGAGATAGTATGCAGAATCTACGGAGACTAAGGTGGCCCAAGCGGTCAGGGCGTAGACAGGCACCATCATGATGATACGAACGACCCAACGCTGAAGATTCTATAATACGAAGATGACATAAAAAACATATAGATATCAGTAAGAATAGCGACAACGGGTTCTGATGCAGTAGCAGTGTGGAATGATGAGGGCTTACCGGCTGGGTGTAGTTCTTGCAGTGCAACCACACAGCTCCCAGGGAAATAAAGGTAGCGGTCCAGCTGCTGAGGGCAGCGACCCACACCATAGTTGCGACGAGCCAGCCGCCGACCATGCTTTGAATTGGCGTGCGGGAAAGGAGCAGCAGCAACGGCAACAGTGGTGGGCCCGAAGCAAATGCAAGCAGTGGAAGGAATGCAATTCTAAGAGCGGAAAGTTAAATAGAAATAAAACACTGCAAAAGAAGGAAAAGTTGCCAAGACAAAGCTGGTCAGCGCTTGAACTCAAGGAGGCACGTGCAAGGCTCAGCGGGAGGCGATTGATTGCGGGTCATCGTGGCGGCGGAGCGAAGTCTTGGAGCTGGGCGAGAAAGGCTGGGTGGCCAACGTACTCAGCTCGTCAAAGGCGCCAGTGTAGCGGGCAGCAAAGCGCGCGGCATCGGCAGCCAAAGAGCCAGCGGCGATGCTGGCACGCATATCCGCGAAGAAACGCTGATAGCAGTGTAGGTTGTGCGTCTGTAGCAGCACGGTTGCTAGCATCTCGTGCGCCCCCAGAAGATGGTGCACGTAGGCGCGGTGGTGACGGCGGCAGGCAAAGCATGCGCAGCCCTCCACCAGTGGCCGAAAGTCGTCGGCCATCGACGCATTCCACAGGTCCACATGCGCCACGCCGTGGTCGTCGCCATGTAGTTTGTACGCCGATGCAAAGCCCTGTTCTGTCACCGCAAATGCGTAGCTGGAGTCCACCAGATCGACTCCGCTCAACACTGCGCGCAAGGCCGCATCTGGCGCACTGGCCCCCACCATGTACCGCAATTTTGATGCATCCAGAAGCCCCAGCGAGTGCTGCGCCAGTGCCAACGTGGTATCCAACCCCAATTGCAGTCCAGTATCGTTGAGCGCGTATCCACAGATGTCATCTCGCTCTGCTAGCATGTACGCCCAGGCTTCACGTTGCTCAGTGCTGCGCGCGCCCATAACCGGCGCCAATATCGCCGCCGCGTGCCCGACGCTCTTGTCCAGCCATAGCGCAGTGCGTCGGACCGACTTTTCCGCGCGCTTGTCGCCTGCCACTGGCGGCTCTGCTATGTAATCTGCTGGTGGCACTACAATGTCGGGCTTCAGCGCCTGTACTGTCCGCGAAAAGGTCTCCGGCGTTAATCGGCGCATGCCGCCATCGCTAGGAATGCTTATGTGCTTGTCCGTCAGCTTGCTCGTGCGCTGCTTCCATATAGGATCCAGAACATCCAAAACTACCAGCTCTGACTCATTCATTGACGTAAGGCTGCGTAGTCCAGTTCCAAACCGCTCCAGTCCTCCCTCATCACCATCCAAAAAGTCCTCTAACTGCACACGAGTCAACGCCGGAAGACCCTCGACCTCGGCCGCCATCTCTGGTACCAGGTGTGGCTGTAGCCCACGTCGAGTGTACTTGAGAAAAGTCGGCGTCTCCACGCGGGTCACCGGTTGTCCACTACGCTCCAGAAATAGCAGTCCTCTGCGCGGTGCCTTTGTCCCGCCAAGTAATTCAAAGCGCAGTGCCATTAGTAAAGTTGCATTTGTTCGCATGGAAGTTGAAGTAGCACAAAGACAGTTGGTGTGGTTTATTTTTCATTTTTTGTGATCAAGGTTGTATTTTGATCAGTTTGCAAGTGGAAAAAAATACTCAACAACAAAACTATCGCACATTTGAGCCAGAGAGCGTTGCCTGTTTGAGTAGCTGGTTGTGCAGCAGCTGCGTCGATAGCCATGTCTCGATGACAGTTGGTCGATAGAACCCTATGCGGTGACATCATAGGGAAGTGTGCCCGCTTCCTTCTGGGCGTCCCACCTCTCAATCTACAGTAGCATTCAAAGCAAGCAGGTAAGCATTATTGACAAAGACATTGGTTAGCACAAAGTCGGGCTAATGTCAAAATCTGCGCAAGGCATATCAATCGCATTGTGACTTACCCACTCATTAGGGCATACTGTCAAATATGTCCTAAGAAACTGTTTGCATGGCGGATAGTCCTCGCCCTTGGCTGCTACGCATTTGGTGTAGTCATAGTAGTTTTGCCAGCAGCGCTTGGTCTGGTTCACGTTAGGAAAGCGTGCATCAAAAGGCGCTGTCTGAATCTTAATATCTGTCATTTTCTTTTTGGATCTGGAGGTTGTCCTAAGCTGGCAATTGTTCACTGCGGGGTGCAAAAAAAATAAAGCAAAAATCGACAGAGGTATTGAGAGCAGAGCAAAGATACACTTAGGCGTGTCCAGACTCTCCCCAGTTGTGCCAATTCCAGCCCACGATAAGTGCTTGCTCGTTCGCCAATTTCAGGATCACCTGACCTCAGCTTTCCAGCCCTTGGAAAGGCAGCTGGAAAAGTTGCATGAATGTGTGCGCTCTGTTGTTTGTGGTTGCATTGCTCGCGTTTCGTCACTTCTGCCTGCACCCTCACACATACAAACACATAAAAAACATTTTTTTATTTGCTCTTTGGCCTTGATTCGGACGACAAGCGCGCGAGATGAGCCACGTCTTCGCCACCTTGCGCGATGAGCAGGCCAAGCTGCTGGACGATGCCCTGCAAGCAGTCAAGGTCCAAGCTTTCCAAATGAAACGCTGTGTGGACAATGACCGCTTACTCGATGGGCTGAAGCACTGTTCAACAATGCTCAATGAGCTGCGCACTTCCTCACTTACACCCAAGAATTACTACGAGCTCTACTTGGCGACCTTTGACGCGCTGCAGTACCTCATTGGCGCATTGCGCGCAGCACATCTCTCAGGCAGAAATCACCTCGCAGACCTGTATGAGCTTGTTCAGTACGCAGGCAATATTGTGCCCCGACTGTATCTGATGATCACCATTGGCTCTGCGTATATGAGCCTCGCTGGGCCAATTTCGCAGGACAGAACTCAGGGCAGCGACCTCGACGAGGTGGTCCCAGTGCGCGAAGTCATGATGGACATGTTAGAGATGGCCCGTGGAGTGCAGCATCCGACTCGCGGCCTCTTCCTGCGTTACTATTTGGGCCAACTAACAAAGGACTATCTCCCACTGGGCACTGGCGACGGCCCTGAGGGCTGTCTGGATGACTCTACACACTTTATTTTGACTAATTTTGTTGAGATGAACAAGCTCTGGGTTCGACTGCAGCACCAGGGCTTGAGTCGCGACAAGGAGCGCCGTGAAGCGGAGCGTCGTGATCTGCGTACGCTGGTTGGATCTAACCTTTTGCGTCTAGCGTCACTTGCAGGCGTACCGCGGTTGACATATGAGACTACAATTTTGCCGCGACTTCTTAGCCAGGTTGTATCGTGTCGCGACACGCTTGCGCAGGAGTACCTCATGGAAGCGCTTGTGCAGGCGTTTAGCGACGAATGGCACTTGGCTACCGTTGGCCAATTGATGGAGGCTATCAGTGGTCTAGGGCCAAAGGTGAGCATCAAAACTATTGTCATTCCGCTAGTCGACCGTATTGCGTCTTATGCTGGCAGGCGGCGCGAAGAATTAGAAAAATCACAGATAGTAGGCTCCAAAAAGGCGCGAGACGTCGAGGGCAGCAGTGGTGCGAGCAGTCCCCAGTCTTTGTCGCCCACATCCAAGCAGACCAATCCAGAAAATAACAGTGATAGTGGAGAGCCGGTTAGCGAAGAAGATGACAAGGCTTCAGAAGATAATATACTTGAACAGGATAATGATGACAATGGGGACGATAACTTCAAAGTGCCATCAAGCAGAGCAGCGTCGATGTTATCGTCCCATCGCTCAAGCACAGATCTGGTTGGAGAGGTGGTGTCTGGCGAGGGTGCTGACAACTCTGGGGCTATTTCTAAGACACATTCCACCGATAAAACCATCGAGAACGTTGATGCGAAGGATGTTGAAGAGAGTATTTATAAGATTAGCCCAGAAGAAGGAGGCCCGCAAGAAGCGACCGGGGATCAAGAGTCGGCCAAGCAGCGCGTTGAAGGTCAAGAACACGCGCAGTCATCTGAGGACCAACAGCAGGAGCAGCCCTCTGACGACCAACAGCAGGAGCAGCCCGCTGACGACCAACAGCAGGAGCAGCCC
>JANBQQ010000043.1:0-53706 GCA_027577275.1 Coemansia sp. RSA 988 | reverse complement strand
CTCTGACGACCAACAGCAGGAGCAGCCCGCTGACGACCAACAGCAGGAGCAGCCCACTGACGACCAACAGCAGGATCAGCAGATTGAGATCAACACTAACGAGTTGGAGACTATGGCCACACTTTTCAGTTCGTTCTGGGCACACGTAAGCAATCTTATTGAGGCACGCCCCGATCTTCCGGTGCATGACGCAGTTGCAATTTGTGCATCGATGCTTCGTCTGTCGCTTGCATGCAATCCGCAACTTCTGAATCCAGTCGACAGCGTGTTTGTTTTTGTACGTGGGCAGCTTCGGGTTCGCGATCTTTCCCCTGGGGCGCATGCGCCGGCAACTGCAAACCAGCTTCTATCTCTTTTACTTGGGCCCCTGCGGGCGTATGTCAACCCCTTGCGTGTACTTGAGCTGGATAACTACGCGCCATTGCTAGAGTCACAGACTGAGCGCACACGCAAGAGCGTTGCCGTGGCACTGTTGACGGCAATACTGCAGCGTGGCACGGTGATGACTACAGAGGACGAAGTCACAGGAATTACGCGTTTGTGCATATCGCTTATCAACAAGAATGTCAAACCTGAGGCAGATACGCTTGGTGGTGGGACGTCAGCCGGATCCAACAACATGCGCGATGCAAGGCTTACTGGCGGACTATTACCATCCGAGCAGGGTCCGGCAGCCACACCGCTTGAAGAGGAGGATCTTGCCGAGGAGCAGGGACTGCTTGCACGCCTTGTGCACTTGATCCGCGCACCCGGCATTGCATCACAGCTGCACCTGCTTACCGTGGCGCGAGATGCGCTGTCGCAAGGCGGGGATTTGGTGCGGTACACCTACCCAGCTGTTGTAGCCAGCGCCACGCGACTACTTGGGACATATGCTGCAATGGAGCCAGAGCTCGAGAGTGAGCGACCAATGTGGAATCGGCATATCAACCAGGTGTGTAGGTTTATCCAGAGCACTGTATCTGTGCTGATTGAGCGCTCGTCAGGACTGCCCGCGGCTGCAGAGTTGGCGCTACAGCTGTTTCTGATGGCAGCCCAGGCCGCGTCCATGTCGCCTGCATTCCGCGGAAGTCCTGCAGTCGAGGAGGCAGCCTACGAGTTTATCGTACAGGCATTCACAATTTATGAGGAGCACATCAACGAGAGCAGGGCACAATACCAGGCGCTGGTGCTGGTGATCAATGCTCTGCACACGAGCCGGAACTTTTCAGCCGAGAACTACGAGACGTTGGCTGCAAAGTGCGTGCAACATGGATCACGCCTGCTTAAGCGGCCTGATCAAGCACGAATTGCATACTCGTGTGCGCAGTTGTGGTGGAAGACGCTTCCCGACTCGGAGCTGATCCCGCCGCCGCCTGAGCTTGGCCAAGATGAGGCTGAGGTTGAGCGCACCCATGCTGAGCGCGTGGATCGCGAACGGGCAGCAGTGGAAAAGCATAACAACGGCGATACTGTTTTGTCACATTTACAGCGGTCGCTGAAGCTTGCAGACTCATGCCTAGATCCAGTTCTGTCGGTGCGGCTCTTTGTGGAACTGCTGAATCAGACCACCATGCATTATGAGCGTCGCTGCCTGGCTGTGACGCCCAAGTATATCAACGATCTAATTGATCTCATCCGCACGTCTGTTTCCAATATGGAAGCATTCGATGCGTCAGCGCCAGAACCGACTCGCGCAACAGCAGACTCGGGGGTTGTAGACGCTAACGCGTTATACGAGCCCGAGGGTCCGACGAACAGTTACGTGCTGGCGTACTTCCATCGGACACTGGACTACATCCAAAGCCGCAAAGAACTGGCAGACTCTGGAGGATACAACCTGCCAGATTTTTCTGCGATTCACTGCGTTGAGACTGCAGATCAAGAGCCTGCAGAGTACTTTTAGTGCATATTTTCAACAGAATTGAAATGAATAAATGTTAAGCGCTTTTGTTCCTGGCTTGGGCCGGTGGTAAGTGGGGGGGGGCGTGGTTTGCACATGGGCGGAGAGGGTGCGGTTTGCATTGATGTTGCATTGGCGGTTAAAGTCAAGGTGTACCAACGTCTGTAGAGCTGGATTTAATTTGTTTTCTATAGTAGGCAATACTTTTTTAACAAATCCATGCGCCTCTCTTATCAAAACATAGCCAGCAAAAAAGATAATCTACCTACCCACAGGACAAGGCATCCAACAAACGCAAACTGAATATTACGCAATAAGCATACTCTCTACATGCTTCTTTCTAACTAAAAGCAGATAGATGTTATAGTCTCCATGTGATTTCTATAAAATGCTAACAATACAAGAACACCACATATTCATAGGTATATAAACCATGTACACATTTCCAGATGTTGGCATGCTAGAATATGCTCCCAGATCAAAGTTACTTTTCATATTGGCCACACAAATATCAGCAACCTGGTTGAAATTTGTCAGGACAGGTGGATAGCCCATCAAAGCCAGAAAAGATGAGTAGGGCAGAGACTAGTAAAACATTTAAGAAAATCGACAAATTGGAAGCACTGCTACTTTTTAGAGTAAAACTGGCGCTTGAAGAGCGGGTGGTGTTCAACAGGCTCGCGGTTTGCCGCGCGACGGCCGCTCCCAGCACCGCGACGGCCACCAGACTCCATATAAGCCATATTGCTTGCACCAGATAGGCCCTTGAGTGACCCAGCAGAGCGTCTTACGCCATTTCCGCCAGCAGCACCATTCGGACCGCCTGGAGCAGCAGCATCTTCCTTCTCCAGCGCAGCGTCTGACTCTGAGGCCATCTTGACGGTGTGCAGCAGCTTCTTTTGGCTGTCGACATCACCATACACAAGGCCTGGACATTCCTCGATGCCCTCTAGTTGAGTGATCACTTTGAAGGAGTAGCCCTGGTCAATCAGAAATTGCTGACGCTTAGTGGAATAGAGCATTTCCTGGGTATCTTTGCTAACTAGCGAGTAGAAGAACGCGTTGAAGCCCTCGTCGTTACGGCGCTTTGCGCGCAGAATTCGGCCAAGGCGCTGGGCCTCCTGGCGGCGAGAGCCATAGTGAGACGACACCTGGATTAGGCAGGTGGCCTCGGGGAGGTCGAGCGATGTGTCGCCGACCTTTGACAGAAATATAGTGTTCAACAATGGATTATTCTGAAAGTTCTTCAGAATTTGCATGCGCTCGCGTTGCGGCGTGCCACCGTAGATGTAAGGCAGACCCAGAGTTTTTGCATAGGTGATCAGCGAAAAGACATTGTCCACAAACACGATGATCTTGTCCCCACGGGCGTTGTGGAAGTTGATGAGGTACTGGCAGGCGCGGAACTTGTTCGGATTCATAACGTAGATAAGCAGCTTTTTGCGGGTGGACTCTTCCAAGTAGGCTTTGTAGAACTCGGGAGTCATCTCGCACCACACCTCGGCGCACTGCACGGTTGCAATGTGGCCCTTGTTGGCCAGATCCATCCAGTTCGCTTCGTAAAGCTTCGGGCCAATAAGGAAGTTCAGGTCGTCGATTTTGTCATCCTCGCGCACAAGCGTGGCGGTCAGGCCGAGTTTGGAGTGCGCGGCAATGCGCGAGACCACATTGCGAAACATGTTGGCAGGAACCACATGCACCTCGTCCAGCAGCATCATTCCCCACTCGCGGTTCTCCAGAAAGTCCAGCATCTGCTGCGCCTCATGCGAGCGCTTGCGCCGGTTTGCTACCATCGAGAACGTGGTGATCACAAGGCCTGCATCGCCCTGGAAGCGCATCTTCACATCAGAAGTGAACAGCGCAATCTGCTCCTCCTTAATCGTTGACCACTGCAGAAACTGCTGCTTCCACTGCATCACCGACACGGACGATGTGCACAGACAAAGGATGCTCTTCTTAACCGTGCATGCCGCCGTAATACCAACAAGCGTCTTGCCTGCGCCGCATGGCAGCACAATGATTCCCGATCGCGCCCGCCCATTGCCGAACATCTTGCTAAGGCTCTTTTCCTGGTACGGCCGGATTGTAGTTGCCGGCTTCAGATCGATCCCCAGATCAGCGTTGCGTCTGTCATTGCGGAAGTCGTACTCTTCAATCATCGGGTAATCAATCTCATTACAGCGCTTGCGCACCTCCTCGTAATGTGCACTGCCAATCTCGAATGCGTGCACAATCCCCTCTGCATCGTCTTCGTCCTCATCTTCGTCCACTTTGTCGAGGGTAGCATTGCCAAGGCCAATTCCGCCGTCTGTCTCCGTCAATGCCTCCTCGCCGTCCTTTATACCGTCGCCATCCTCGCCTGCCGACTGTTTGCCTTGCGCTTCTCCCTGTGCGCCATTGCCTGCGCTGTCGTTGGTCGCCGATGGCTTTTTCAAGTCGCCAATACTGACGTCGTCCATCTGCGAAATCTTCTGCGTAATAATCCCGTCTTTTGACACTGTTCCTGCGGCATCGTCTTCAGGAAAGACGCGCGCTTGCATAATAACTGGGTCGCGGAGCAGGCGTTGCAGAATGCTCGGGTAGCTGGACTCTACATAGTAGCGGTTGTGCTTTAGCACTACCTTTACTTTGCCGTATGATTTTGTACATTGATTGATAACGGAGACCACGTCTGGTGGAACTGGCACCTTGGATAGTCGGTTGAGCACCTCAATAATGTCATTTGTATTCAGCCCGACTGAAACCGCTGCATACAGTGAGAATGGCGTGAGTTTGTACTCGTGGATGTATGTGGGTCGGGAAACGGGCTCGCTTATAGCAATCAGAAAGTCAATCGCTTGCTCAGCAATAGGCGAGAATGCCTCAAGTATAATATGACCGCTCTGCGGGCATATCCACAGAGGCCGCGATTCGTGATCTGGCTTGAGTCGAAGGTAGCTGTAGTCGCCCTTGATGAACATTCCCGTCGATGAATCGCGCTGCGGGACTCCCAATACGTCGTAATCATCGCTCTCTGCTCCAAACCCCATGGCCGCAGCTTTGGGCAGCAGCCCGCTCGATATGTCGGCTCTCGCCTGCTCTTCGGCATCTACATCGTCCATCTCGGACTCTCCTCCCGAGCCGCCGTCACTGTGACCTCCATACGCTGCCTCATCGTCTGAGCTATGCGGAACACTGTATCCTTGACGCTCTGTGACGCGCGTCCTCTTCTGGGTGTTGTCGCCCATCTCCTCCTCATAAGAGCGCGGTGTGCTGCGGCCGCCGCTGCCCTCGCCAGCCTCGCCGTCTTCGTATCCAGTCTCTTCAAACACACGCTTTGACATTGCAGGAAGCTTACAGGCACAATATGCTGAAACAGAATGTGCTGAAACAAAATGTGCCGTCTCCAATTCAAGAGTGAATGAGGAGAGAAAGCTACTCTATATTACAAAATTTGTAGCATTATTAAAGCGCTTTTTTGTTGGGAGTTTGCAAAGCGGGTTTGCGCCAATCAAGCAGCTGATGCAGTGTCACGTGCTGACACTATTGACTTCGCACAGAACGCATTTAGAGATTTTGGATTTTGTGTGTGCTTTGCCAGCCCTCGTTCGCGGCTACATTGCGAGTGCACGCTCCAAAGAGTAGCACATCGCAGCCACGGCGGATGGGCGTTAAGATAAGCGCCAAACTGTTCTACGCGCGAAAATGACGCTGATAATGTCCATCGTAGTTTCTGGCCATTCAGCAACACGGTATTCGCGCGAGCCGCACAAAGGTTTCCACATCTAGGTTCGCACGCAGAGCTCTCCGAGTTTTGCCACATCCGCATATCCTCGCGCTTATGAGAGCTCCTACAGAGCGGCATGTGACCTATCCGCAAAGCAAATTTGTTCACACACGTGACCACAACGCAGGCAAATGATGTGGCCCCTCCCTCCCCAGCCAAGTGCAGACAAGAGGGGCCGGCGGTGCAAGGAACAGCGAGCGGCCTTTTCTTTCCTGGTAGAAGAAACTCTCCTCCTTTCGGTTAACTTGTAATCCACGGGCTTCTTTTTCAAGCAAGCTACATAATTCCCTCGTCTGAATATTGAAATGTATCCCGGCAACCAATACAACAACCAGCGCGGCCACTACGGCGGACCGCCTCCACCGCCTCCTAACCAACAGTTTCCAGGTGGTGACTACAACTACGCGCCGCCTCCGAATGGCCCTCCTCCGAATGGGCCCCCACCAATGGACGGTGGTTACGGGTACCAGCCGCCGGGCGGATACAACGGAGGCGGATATGGCGGCGGCAATGGCGATGACTACCACCAAAGTCGCCAGGCCCATCGCCCACCGCCGCCACAGGATTTCCCAGGACAGCACTATGCTCAGAATGACGGCTATGGCCCTGGCATGGGTCCCCCATCTGGTGGCAACTATGGCGGCCCGCCGGCACCCAACCACTTTCCAGGCGATGGCTATGCTGGAGGTGGCGGCTACGGCCCTCCTGGTCAAGGACGCGGCGGACCTCCTCCTCCTCCTGGAGATGGGTACTCAGGAGGTCCTCCTCGCTTTCCTGGCGAGGGAGGTTATTCTGGTGGCCCGCCTCGCTTTCCTGGGGAAGGCTACTCCGGCGGAGGATCTCGCTTCCCGGGAGATGGGTATTCAAGCAACTCGTCTTTACCCATGTCCGGGCCACCGCCTCCACCGCCTGGGCGCAGCAGCAGCGGTTTTGGCATGGCTGGAGACAACTATGGCCCTCCTGGCGGACTTGGCATGGCTCCACCGATGAATATGCCAGTTGTCCGACACCGGCCAGAGGACATTGACTTTTCAGGGTCCAACTTTCCTCAATGGCATGCACAGCCACCCCCGCCGCCGCCACCATCGTCGGGTAATGGCATCAACGGGCACGGTCAACCAACGCACGGAAACATTCCCCAGTATAGTATCCCTCAGGAGCTGCAGCAGGAGGCCAGCAAGGTCACGCTGTCCAACTGTCGCGGACGCAAGCGCGCGCTGCTTATTGGCATCAACTACATTGGCAGCAAGCACCTGCTCAAGGGATGCATTAACGATGTGCATAACATTAAGCAGTTTATCACGGAACACTTTGGATTTAAAGAGGCAGATATGGTTATTCTGACCGACGACCAGCGCAACAACCCACGGCGTATGCCCACTCATGACAACATTATCAAGGCGATGAAGTGGCTGGTCAGCGATGCGCGCATGAACGACTCGTTCTTCTTCCACTACTCGGGCCACGGTGTGACAGTGGAGAGCAACAAAAGCGAGGAGATTGACGGCAGGGATGAAGCAATCTGCCCTGTTGACTTTGAGAAGGCTGGCAATATTGTCGACGATGACATGAACGCGATCATGGTCCGACCGCTTCCACGTGGCGCCCGGTTGACGGCGATATTCGATTGCTGTCACTCGGCAACCGCACTGGACCTTCCGTTCATGTACAACCACATGGGCAATCTAAAGAATGAGAAGGCAATAACGTATGCCGGTAAGGGGCTTATGGCGGCAGGAAACTTGTATCTCAAGGGCGACATCGCGGGTGCCATCAAGGGTCTGGCCAAGTCGGTAGATATGGCAATCACAGGAGACGGCAAGCTTGACAAGTCGCGGCGCACCAAGAGCACACTGGGGGATGTGATCATGTTCTCAGGATGCAAGGATGACCAGACCTCGGCAGACACAAAGACTGAGCTGGCGTTTACTGGTGCCATGTCGCATGCACTTATTTCAAGCATGAACAACAAGCCCCATCAGACCTATGTGCAGCTACTTCAGGACATTCGGCGGCGGCTGGCAACCAAGTATACTCAGGTACCGCAGTTGAGCACTGGGCGTTTGATGGACGTGAACACCACATTCCTTATGTAAAAGGTGACTGGTATCGATTTGATATTTGATTTATTTTTGCGCACACCTGTTTTCTTGCGAAAAAGATATTGGCACTTTTATATATTTACTTTTTAGCAATACTCAGCATTTACAGGTTCGCATTTAAAGTGCATCCCTATTACTGTGGCTTTATTATTTCTACTTTGGTGGGGGGGGGTTTGTTTCTTTCCTGCAGATGTACACTGGTGTGCCAGTATCCATATTTTAAAACTTCAGCATCTGGCAATGCGTGCATAGTTGATATACCTGCGGATGTGTGTTGTTCTGCATAGATGTCCTTGTATTGTTTAATGTCCACTTTTGTGCTTTCAACACAGAAGGGTGTAGATACCGTAGCAGAGAGCTATAAACATAATTCATCATCAGTTAAGAGCATTTTATTCTCTGCTACGCATATCCGTTTTTAATGGTTGCACCTGCCGCTCCACATGTCTATATATGCCAGATGTCTTTTTCCAATTAACAGGCTGGCTGCTAACCTAGACATATGGTCGTTATTTGAATTGTGGACAGCGGAATTGATAGTGAAAATTGGTTTAAGCTAGCTGGCTAAATAAAATACTGCGCAATTGAAGCATTGGCAATGCCCGCAGCGTCGATGGTTAGCGAGTCATCACTAAGTACAGCGGGAGGTCTTATCGACTTAAATGAAAACGAGCGCTGGGCGGCATCGGGGTTCTGGGACAGCACAAATGATCTCAGATCGCCGATTGTGTGGGAAGGGTTCGCGCGGGCAATCAGACGCGTGCCATCAGCCATGCGAATCTGAACCTGAACAGTAGGCTGAGAAGGATCGAGCGTTAAAGGGGCCGGGGCGCGCGAGGCAGCGGAAGATGTAGATGGAGGTGTGTCGACAGTTGGACCAATACCGCCAAGGCGGCGTCCTTGGCCGACAAAGGGTTGGGCGGAAGGCGACGGAGTGGAGCGCACATAGTCTTCCCCACGACGATCGGCAATCTTCATCTCGACGCGCTGGCCTGGGCGGACGTCGAGTATATCTAGTGGAGCTCTGCCCTGGAGAATAGAATCGAGGTTGTGGCGGTTGACGGGATCCTCGAGGTTATAGAGAGGGCCGTCGCCGATACTGAAGCCGTTGCGCCAAAATGTCAGCTCTCGGACAGCAATGCTATCTGAAGATTCAGGCTCGGCGTCGGCAGCAGAGGTCAAACCAAAGGGGTTCTGGGCAGCGGCCTCAGTAGTGGCAGCGGCAGGGCTTCCGAGTTTCCGGCCGTGGCCAACAAAGGCAGAGCTGGCGGCAGGTGGCACTTGCGGAGCATCACCAGGAGCAGAGCCAAAGGCAGCACTGCCTTCAGTGGCACGGTGCAGGATGCGGTCAACCAGTGAGCCACTCCCGTCTCCAGAAGGCGGCTGGACAGCCATACCGCTACTCTCGCCACCAGCATACCATTTATTATCATCATCGTCATTGCTGTTAGCGTCGACACCAGCAAAGGCAGACTGCGAGTTGATGGATGACAGCGTAGCTATGCGCGCACTGGGACCGCTGCGACGATATGGCACAGCAGTGGCGGGAGTGGCAGCATTGGCGGGAGCGGCAGCAGCAGATGCAAGCGGAACAGCGGTAGGAGGATGGACGATAGATTCAGTAGCAATCACGTTCGGGTCGGGTGGGAGGCTAAAATCCCCTTCGTGTGGAGGCGGCAGGCCTTCAGATAGCGGAGGTACCTGATAGAAGCTACTCAAGGCAGCATTCAAGTCCCAGTTATTTGCCTCAAGGTGGAAGCGAGCTTGGTCCTCAGAGCCCTGGGAGACGTCCATCCACTCCTGAATCAGGCTGTTCTGCGAAGACGGGTCGCTCATTATTTGAATTCCGCGGATTGTTACAGGAGACAGCAGACAGAGGAGTAAAACAGAACAAGAAAAAGACAGAACTGAGCACCAGGGGAAGAAAGGAAGGTAGAGGAAGAGGAGGGCGTTGAGGGCAGGCGATGACGACACATTAGCATGAGTTGGCACACCAATGGTCGTGACCACACAATTGCGGCTTATTTGGACTGGCTGGGCTTTTGTGGGCGGCCTCGGAATTGAAAGAGGCAAAGGGGAAAATTTGCTTCTTTCCTTTGTATTAATTGAACTTTCACACAACTCAGAGTTGGACATTGTCAACGCTCATTAGACAGGATTCGAAACACATAGCCGAGAATGGCAAACAGAGGTGGTGGCAGTATACACAGCGGCAAACGACGCGGCGGGCGCAAGGGCAGGGCGCGCAGCTTTGCGGGACGCAGCGGCATAGGAACAGACACGACGGGCTTGGAGGAAGACAATGAACAGCGGATAGAGGCAGCCGAGGATGAGCGGGGCGACATAGCAAGCGACCAGCACAGGCAGGTAGCGCCAGACGGAGCAGATGCTGGGGCACCCAGGCTGGGACAGATGGTGTTCACTGTGGGAACATTTGATGAGGATGATGGCGGCGGGATGGAGTTGGCGGCGCGAGCACGGGCAGCGTGCCTGCCAGCAAACGCGGCAGCACGACAGGCGCAGACGCAGCAGGCACAGCAGCAGAAATTAGAGTCGCAGACACACCGTCAGGCGCTGTTTACGATGGGCTCACACTCAGAGATGAGCGAGACACCGTTGGGCGAAAGCGACTCGGGCGCAGCGTCAGCGGACGACCAGTCGCCGGCTCTGCATGCGTGTAGGGCCACAACCAGTCTTGCGCAAATGGGCCAGGCACCGCGCGGGCGCGGGCGGGTGCCAGCGCCGGTGCGCGACGGTCATACAAAGGCGCGCAAGCGGATGCCGTCAAGACCGCATGCAAAGAAGACCGCTAGCTCGGCAGCACTGCGCTCACGTTTGGCAGCACGCGGGGCGCGGGGGCGGGTTGGCCGTGCGCCAGGTAGTGCTGGAGACAGCTCGTATGTTGATGCGAGTGATGGGAGCGACGACGCAGAGGGGAGTGCGGCAGTTGGGGTTATTGATGGCCCGAGAGATAAAGCCATTGATGGCCCTACCAATGGCCCTACGGCTGATCCTTCTGACGGCTCTGTCGACGACCCCGCAGATAGCCCAGGAGATGGCTCAGCAAATGGCTCGCCAGACAGCCATGCGGTTGGCCCAGTAGATAGCCTGGCTGACGACTCCGCCAATGTACCGACGGACGACCCAGCACCACGACCTGCAGCTTCCCCACGCGGCTCTCTGCACTCGTCCACGGCCACGCTTGGTGTGGCCGGCAGCCCGTCCGACTCAATCACCACTGCAAGCAATGACAGTCCACGCGCTGAGGCGCCGCGCGCAGCCCCGGGGCCCTCCGCCGCGCCCCGCTCGTTTATCTCGCGCAGCGCCAAGCGCCACATGGAGTCACAGCGACAGCAGAGCATCGTCGAAAAGGAGGAGGAGGACATGGACATCACGTGTGCGCAGCTGACGGGGGTGCCGCGGCGCCGCAATCGGCCGCCGGGCGCTGCGCCGCAGTCGTTCCTGGCGCCCGACTCGCCGGCATACATGCAGCACATACGGCGCAGCGAGCGCGGCTATGCGCACGCGCGCGCACTGGCCCATCCGCTGTTAGAAAGCATTGCGCGTTGCGCAGAGCTGCGCGAACAGCGCCGCGCAGCTGCTGCACGGGAGCCGACGCCGTGGGCCGCACGTCGGGCCCGTAGCGCTGCGTGGTGGGACACGCTGATGCCGCCGGCCGCCGCGCGCGATCCGCCGCGGGCGCCGCCAGGGCTTCAGCACGCGGAACTTCCGCGCTGGGTGCTGCCGCCGGACGCCGCCAAGTGCGCTGTCTACGCCGATCCACGCGCCCCCGCTCGCTCCGATCCGAGCTGTCCGCATGTGCGCGAGCTACGCGCCCGTGCTGCCGACTTGCGCTTTATGCGCCCACACGCCTCGCCTGCTGCACGCCGCGCTGATGCTGCTGAGTCATGGCGTGCTCGTCGCATTCCCCCGTTGCACTCGGTCGCGCCGATGCCTACTGCCGAGCTGGCCGTCGAGCCACTCGATGCAACTGCGCGCCTAAACCACTTTGCTGCGCCCTTTCGCCGTGAAGGGTCTGTCTACGGCTGCACCGCTCTTGCGTCCTCGTCTGGCTCGGTTTCTGTCGCCGAGTCAGTCCACTCGCCCGCTGCTGTGCGCCGACTTGATACCGCCCCTGCCGCTCGTCCACATTCCGTCGCTATCTTTGAAAACGACCCTCGCCGATCGTACTTTGAGCGCCTGTCTGTCGACGATGACCGTCCGTCGATCACTGCTTCTGTCTCCTCGGCCACTCCTTCTGTTGGTCTGCTACGTCGCGTCATCTCTGGTCTCACTGGCGCTAACACCATTGGCTCGCCGCAATAGCTTCCTGCTGCATAATGTGCCTACTCCATTTATTAGATACAGAGGAATGGTGTGTGCGGCCTCTTTTCAACGCACTTTCGTTACGAACTTATGCTGTATCTATTCTGCCCTTGAGACATACTTGCTACAAATGTATGCTATATTACCTAAAGAAAACTATTACCTCATCAATATGAACATATTTATGACAACTGAGGTAATTTTTTTTAGCAACAAGTGATCTTGAATTGTGCGTCGTATGGCACAAATTTTGTGCATGGTTGGCGTACGCAGATAGTAGAACTCATTTGCGTTGGTAAGCTAGAAGAAAGGATCAAGAAACAAAACTGCAAGCTTCCAGTAGTGGCTTTTGAGCAGATATGTTTAGATAATTCTAGCAATGTCATATACATTAAATACAAATGAGCACATCCAACCTACCTTCACATCGCCCTTATTCCCCTTAAGAGGGGTGTGGTCTAATGTGGAATCTTTAGAGAACAGAATATTAGTATGGTAACTCTGTCTGCCAACGGCCTTTCCGCCCATGCACAAATAACAGCATCATCCACAACGAAACACATTGTCTGAATGCTACAAGCCTGCCACACCAAATACTGCCAAAATAATTTTTTCTAAACGCTAATATTTTTGCAACCCCCGCCCATTTATAACATAAAATATTTACTAAAAATACACTAGTTGTAGCCACCTTGCCAATTATTTTTATTCTGTGTCTGCGACTGGTTACTCTGTGGTCCTTGCTGCTCTATGGGCCCTGTTGCTCCTCCAAGATCAAACGAGATTGGCCCTGTGAATGGCAGGTTGCGGATAACATCGTCGTCGATAAGCACCCCACTGAGACCTAGCTGAGCTGGCGTTAGCTCGCTGTCTGACATGCTAGCTGCCAGCGTCATCGGCATCCCCACCATATTCCCCATCCCCAGACTCTCCCATGCCATTGTTGCCGCTCTTGTCTGATCTCCAGTGCCGGCATTCCCACTATAAAGCCCTGAAGCAATATCTGCTCTGCTAATCATGTCCAGTAACGTTGCACTTGTCCCTGCCATGCCTGCTCCTGCTGCCTGACTTGCTCCACCAATGTCTGAAACCCCTCTGCCGTTCACCATGCTTGACATTGCCCGAGGAAGCACCGTCGATGCCTGCCCATTGGGACCACCAATCCCCAGCGGAAAATCGGCATTGGCAAAGAACTCGAGCGAAGGCACAAACTGCCCCAGCACTGATGTCGCCCCTGTTAGTGTCTGCTTTCCTAACGTATCTGTATATGTAAATGCTGCTGCCGCTGTGCCAGCTGCTATGCTGCGAGCCTCGTATCCTTGGGAATGTGCAAGCAGTGCTGCCTGGCTGTCCTGGCCCGATAGATCAACCGACGTGTATGGCGATGCTGGCACGATTGGCCGCCCATTGACATCCAAGCTGTTTCGAAGCCCAAATATCTTGGTTCCAATTGGAGATACAGTCCGCGCGCCTTCCAGCCCATCTCCACTTACTGCAAAGATGTTCTTGCCACTCCACCCTAATCTTTCACTGGGGTTCGGTGCAGATCCCGCAGATAGCTCTTCCGTATCCCTTCTGTCAGTGCCATCGCCATATGCATACTGTCCATGTTTATAGTCTGGGCGGGGCTGTGCTGGTGTTGGCTGCGGCTCGTCTATGCCCTTAAATATATTCTTTCTTGATGTTACTTCTGCCGCACGTTCCTCGTTCGCGGGTGCCTTTGGTTGTTTGCTTGCTGTAGCTGTCGTCTCGCCAGATGCTTCCCGCTGTTGTAACTGCTCATGCTTCCAAGGCTGAGCTTGCACTGTCTCAAATTCACCCTGCTGGGATCGTCTGCCATGCGCCTTCCTGCTCTCATACACTGCATGCGCAACTCGTGCAATCTCGCGACTGCGCTCCTTGATAAGGCGTATCCCTGCTTCGCTGTCATCAATTATCTGCTCAAGGCCTATTCGGTTGGCTCTTACAAGCGTGTTAAGCATTGTGTAGCATTTGTACGATACCTGCCAATGCGCTCCGAGCCGGCTCATCGCGTCAAGCGTGCGTTTAAGAAACCGTCGTGCAATCCAGCTATCAGCCGCCACGATAACGTTGTTCAAATGCATTGCCCCTGCGGTAAAAAGTATAAACGTCAGAAAGGGCATTATGAATATCCTCGAGTCCTGTACGATGGCCTGCCCAATCAGCGAGATTATTTGCGCCGATACTGTGCAGATTGTGTGCGATGGCAAAGGCGAGCCTGCTGCCGTATCGGGTTCCTGTTGTCCACGCCCCTCATTAAACTGTCCTCTACCCGATTCTCGATCCTCGTTGTTCATTTGCGCTATATTCTCTTGATCTGGCGATTGCGCTGCGTCGCCAAGCCGCGAGATAAATGGTCGGTGTAGGAGAATCATCGCCGTGTAGTATACAAGATGAATGAGCGCTATATACACGCACCGTGCTGGTCGCATAGCGATTATATCGTCCACTGGATACTGTAGTGCTGGCGGAAGCGACGCCTTCCATTGCCGAAGCTCATGGTCCAGCGTGATTAGCCGATCCGTTCTAGAATGCAGGTCTTGTACACAGTATCGAGTGATATAGCTCCGATGGGGCTTGCATGTGTACATTTCCGTTAACACATGCCCCAGAACATGCAGCAGTTCAAGGTAATATACCCCAAGCGCCTTGCGCTCATGTCGCTTTCTGTTGCTGCTGCTTCTACCGCTGTGTGTGCCATCTGCTCCGGATTCTACTTCGGAGCCTTCCGACTCTGACTCACCAATCGCAAACGCCGCATAGTCTCGCATGCGATCTGCGACGGCCGATGTCGTCCCAGATCCTTGCCCAGTCTCCGCTGGCCGATGAGCATCGCCGGGACCATGGTCTTCTGGCGAAACCTTCCTTGCCCTCTGCTGTACCCACTCGGGTAGTCGTGCTGTAAACCGCGCCAGCGTATCAGCAGGTGTGGATGAATGCACTAACAACTCGTCCCGATCTTCCCCGTAATCCGAGGGATATGGCGCATCAAACGTAAAATCGCGGATTGTGGTTGGCCGTCCGAGCGTTGCACTCACCATGATATCCATTATATAGCACCCCCACCACGCTCTCTGTCGGATCTCTGTGTCAGTCTGCGAGAGGAGCGTCGGTGTTTTGCTTCTCGATATGCCGACGCCACGATGGAGCCCGAGATCATATGCCTTCCGAATGGCCATTCCAGAATAAAGCCAGCTACGTGTAGACATCGTTCCTTGCTCGTAAACTGACATCAACAACAGAGTCAGGATTGACGCAACCGTATTCTGTGTGTATTGTTCATCTAGATGTAGCTTTGCTCGCTGAAAATGAACTGCCATCTGGATTCGCACTCGCGCCAGATCATCTTTATCTCGGGCTTCTCTAGCCTTGTATGTTGATGCTGCCGCAAAGACCGCCGACATTAGTGCCAGAATGGGCTTCTTCTCTCTGTCGAATGCCCGACCAATAAAGTAGGACTTGTACAGAATGGGAAACACTGGATGAACGTATCGGAAGTATAGCGATAGTAGTCTGATTTGTTCGTCGATATCTGGCATCGGGGGTTTGCCGCAAGGTGGCATATTCTGAGGTATCGACACAGCGCGAGGCTGACCATCAATAGCCTGTACGCGCGAAATGTTGCTACCAGAGCCCAATGTACAGTTTGTTTCAAGTCCATGTAATATAGCCTCGTCGTTGCCTATGGATATCGCAGGATTTCTGTTTGTGCTATCGATGGTAGATGCAGTCGCCGGTCCTGCATCGGTGGATTCATAGTCACGACATGCATTGGTAGTTATTGGTGGCCAGCGAAGGGGACCATCCGCACTTTTGGTAAATCGTGAGCTAGTCTCGGAGGTAAGCAGACTGCGATTAATAATGTACCATCCACTGCTATCGCCAAGGTATCTAAGAGACCCGGTTTGATCAAGTGTCAGATGCCCAACACCCGTCTCCATATGCGTTAGACGACCAGTGCAATCGACATCTGACTGGTTGCTCCCCGAGAGGGCGGATATGGACGGTGCTGTAGAGGTATCAGCTGTCCCATGGGCTGGATTCATGGGATGTGCATTGTCCTTGCCAGAGGTGGGTGATGCGACTGAATCCTGAGCGCTGCCAGAGGCCCGATCCTCCAGCTCGGACATTGTCATGGTGCCAAAGACCTTTCCGGAAGAGTCTATTATCCCAGTAACCCCATCGCCTCCGGGCGCCTGCAGGGCATCAACAACAAAGCGAGCTGCCTTGGAATCATTATGGACTAGGTCCCTGAGAAGGCCCTCAGCTGCGTGCAGCCGGCATTCGATTGCGTCGATATAGCCCTTGGGCGGGCCACGCTTCTTTGTAGTGTCTAGATATGTGCAAGAAGTGCCAATGGCCTCGCAGTGAGTGCATATTGGCCGCCTGCCATCGCACTTGACCTTCTTGCGGCGACATCGGTCGCAGGCTCGCGATATGCGTTGACGCTTGCCACCAACACCATCGGCCTGCGACGGCGACACAGAACGTAACAAACCCGAATGGGAATTCATAACGCCTCTAGAAATATAATAAAAATAGCGGAAAAGAAGGGTCTTGTGGACTCTACTATTCTTTGCACAAGAATAAGCGTCGTTTGGGAAAGGTTATTTTGGTGGGAGTTGGTAACGCGGACTTGCGCCAATCAGGCAACACATTTGCGTTGTGGTCGGGAGGGGTTCGTTGGCGGTGTAGTTTGCATTGGGAAGGAGAGAAACGGCAGAAAGGAATCGCGCATAGTGCTGGGTGGCCACGAGTGTGTAGATTGGAGTATTTCCCAAAACGAGATAATATCTCTTCATGTTCCTTGCATCTAACGCACCCACTACGTTGGAGATGTATGCCAGAGAGTGCTCTGCCCGTATGCCCGCTCTCTCACTACTCCCGGCATCCTATCCATTGACCTTTCTCTTTTGGCGGCAGAAACCGTCTGCGGCTTCCTCAGTGAAACATCAACTACACCTGCGCTGATTATTGCGCCCTGGATGGTTGTTGAGGTGCCTCTCCACCCATGCGCAACCGGCGCCCCCACCTGCTATGCAAACGCACTGCCCGATTGGGGCAAGTGACGTCCCAAGCAAATGGGGATGTGTGCGCTCTGTCTGCAAGATCGAATATTCTAATCGCTGGCAGCAATTCACGTGTGCAAGGCCCATCAGCTGCACAGCGTGGTGGTTGTTCAGAAGAGACAGGCACCCACTGTGCGGCAGGCGGAGTTTGCAAAGCAGCTTAACGTATACCCTTGACTCTCTCTCTCACATTCATATAATTACGCATTCGGCAACCCTTCCTTCTCCTTCCCCATTCACCTTCCACACACACTTTCTTGAGGGACATTGTATGGAGCCTGTTGAGCTGGCGCCGACACTACGGCCGTTGCTAGAGAGCGGCGAGAAGATTGTCAGCATCCAAAACAAGGTCGGGTTGTATAGGGGCTCAGTGCGCGACGAGGAGCACGACAACGGGACAGTATATCTAACATCGGCACGTATTGTCTATGTTGACCAGCAGCGGCCACGAGAGAGATCGGTTGCTTTGCATCTGTCACGGATACAGCGATGGTCACTGCATAGTGGATTTCTCTACACATCGGCGAAGGTTTGCTTGTACATCAAGGAAGCAAGCGGCGGAGACGGAATGCAAGTCTTGTCGTCTTCGGCAGCTGCCCCAACAAGTGCGGGTATTGCGGGAGAGACGACCGGCGCGGCGGCAACGTCAACAGGAGCAGGGAGCGCAAGTGGCGCTCCAGATTGGAAGTGCGTCATATGCGATTATGTGAATAGAGGAGGCGGCGTAGGCAAATGCTTGCTGTGCGGGGTTCAGCGTCAGGATGACTCGCCTGACCTCGGAATAGAAAGATCCAGGGACCCGAGTGTTTTGAACGGGACAGATCAGCCGATACGCTGTCCAGTATGCACATTTGATAACCATGCAAGCATGGAGAAGTGCGAGATGTGCGATGGTAAGCTAAGGCCTTTGCCTGCCGAGCACCCTGACAGCGTTCAAGATATGGTGCAGCAAGTGCATGCACCAGCAAGACGCAGTTCACACGAAGGCAATAGTGCAGGCGGAGTGATAAAGCTATCGTTCCGTGCGGGCGGATCCTCTCAGTTCTACACAGCGCTGAAAGGGGCGCTTAGTTCGCCGTTGTGGAATAGCGGCGGACCAGCAGCAACCGGAGACACGCCGCCGGCACCAGTGGCGAGAGTGTGGCCGCACAAAGAGCGGCGGACGACCGCGGGCGGCATATCGACGATTGTAAGTGCAGCGCACGAGACGGGGCGGGTCAGGGATGTAAGGCTCAAATCAGCGTTTTCGGATCTCGACGCGCTGACAGCAATGGCAAACGAGATGGTTGGGATGGCAGAGCACATAGCAACGCAGCTGAACTCACCAGCGGCCAGTAAGCTGCACAAAGTAGGCGGCGGCGAGAGCGACGAAGACAGCGCAGCACGTGTTGATGCGTTCAGACAGTATGTGCTGGATCTGGGGATCGAGAGCCCGGTCACCAAGGATACTGCGGGGGCTGTGTTCCACGAGGAACTGGCTCGTGAGCTTTGCGACTACCTGGAGAACTACGTGTCGCAGAGCGGCGGTACGGTGGCTCTTGTGGATGCATATTGCTTGTATAACCGCGCACGCGAGTTTTCACTTGTCTACCCTTCCGACTTTGTGCAGGCGTGCGGCAAGTTTGAGAAGCTTGGGCTGGGGCTCCGGCTGCGCGAGTACCCAAGCGGGCTGCTGACGATCGAAGATCCAGGGTCTGCCAGTGATGCACTGATCGCAAGCCGTATTGACTCTTACGTGCAAAGCTTTGGACCACTTACTGCAAACAGTTTGGCGGCGATGGACGACTGTCCGTTGACGTTGGCTGAAGAGCGACTGTGGCTGTGCGAGCGCAACGGACAGCTTTGCCGCGACGAGAGCGTAGAAGGAGTGCGGTTTTATAACAATGTTTTTGTGCAGGCTGGCAACAACAAATAAAGATGAAAAAGAACGCGGGCTACTGCTGGCCCTGGAGTGGGCCCCACCAGCTCGCTACTGCGTCGGAAACGTCGCTTTCGCGCCGCAGCCACCCGTGGTTTGCGTTGGGTACAAGCACGGCAGTCATTGCATGGTCTACGGCGGCGGCGGCGGCCACGTCTGGGTCCATTGAAGGCTGCTGTATTTGCACAAACTGCAGGGCACGGGCGCGTATGTGCTCCCACCAGCGCTCGTATGTGTTGGCTGAGGAGAAGCCGTCGGCTGACCCGGCGACAAAGAGTGTCTGGGGAATGTGCTGGCGGCGGGGCGAGGCAAGGTCAGTGTGTTGGCTGGCGTATGCGACAGCAGCGTTGCATATTGTGTCTACGAGGCGCTGCAGGTACCAGCCACGGCGCTGCAGTACCAGCGCCCACAGAACGCTGTACGGGAAGCTGACATACGCGTAGTCAATGGCCAACAACGGGTACTCATCAGGCGCAATGGCGGATGCAATCACAGCACCATAGCTGTAGCCACATAGCAGTGTGCTGGTGACTGGCGGCAAGGTGACCATGTCAAGTCGGGTGCTGTTAGCGGCGGTGTCGTCGTCGGGTGGAAGAAGCCCCCGGGCGCGCATCTGAGCGCGGAGTGCGCTGCATTCGGCCTGTGAATGGTAGCGCGGGTGAAGAATCAGACGGCGTGCACAGAGCATATCAAGGACAGAGCGCAGGTCCTCCTGCTCCGACGCGCCGGTCCACGACGTCCGACCCTCGGAACGCCCGGCGCCGCGGAGGTTGAAGGCGACAGACACGGCTACGCGGCGCTCCATGACGCAACCGAGCTCATGCAGAACGTTGTTGCGTAGCTGGCCTCCCAACGGCGGGTACGGATGCAGATAAACCACGGCCTTGGTTGCCTGCACCGCGTTTGCCGCGCCTTCGTCGTGGTCCGATCTGTCGGCGGCAAGCGCCACCACCGCCTCGAGCGCCCGCCCGTCAAGCCGCGACGGCACAAAGCAGGACAGCTCGAATGTCTCGACAACCATAGCGCACGTAAGTGAGGGGACGACTTGACGCTCTGTCTGTTGTGCGGAGAAGAAAGAGCGCGACGAGTGCCACTCGACTACGATGCACCCAGCCTAATCCAGCCCAGTCTAAAAAAAACCCCTGCCCGTCGTGAGGCGCTGGGCGCGCGTGAGAGGCAGGCATGTCCGGTTTGCTGTTTTGAGCTGGCTCGGCTCCTCTCGGCCTGCGAGCCACAACTGCAGCAGACGCTTTTCTGCAAAGCCAGCGGAATGGCGCATTCAATACTTTCTCCTTTCCTCCTCGCTCTTTGAACCATCCTCTTTTGAAACCCGACTCTGTAATTATAGTCGCCTGCTCCTTCCCGGTCCTCCTGCCTCTCTTCATCTCTTTTTCCTCACCGTCTCCACTACCAACTCTTTCCAAGCTCTGCGCCCTGTTCCGCGCATTCGGTGTATTCCAATCTTCCTGGCACTTTTGTCGCCAATCTGCTCGCTCTGCCCCCTGACACTCCTGCATAGCATAGCATACACGTTCCTCCTACGCTCCACTTGGAACCCCCCCCCCAAGTAGCTGCGTTTTTTCTAGTCTTTTCACTTCTTCTTTTCGCTGCCATCCAAACACTGCGTGTTCTCCTGGCGGATTGCATCGACGTCACCCCCTTGTATCTTTTCTTTGTAAAGGTAGGTATTTTTTGACCTGGATTTTATCTATTTGGCCCAAACGACCAGCAGCGCCCTGTATCTCAGGCCCAATGCGGTGCTCTGCCTGTTCGGAACATATGTTACTGCTGATGCCGCAACTGTTTCCCTGCGGATGTTGCCGAGGCCCGCACTGAACTGCTTTCGGTGCCGCAGTCTCCCCCCCTCTATTTTTCTTTTTGTGCTTTGCTACCAATGTTTGCCAAACATGCGACTCTTCCAGGCGGCTCGGGAAGTGGGGAGGGGCATCTGAGCAACAACAGGCCAACATGCGCCCCCCCCCCTTTCCCTATACGCAAAGGCCTCTGCTATGTAGCGAGCAGCTTCCACAGACCAATCTGTCTACTAATCGGCATGGTTATACCCATCCCACCTTGGGTTCCGCACAAAATCCTGTAGGTCTCATCGATTTTCCTGCCATGTCCCATGTCAATGGAATTGACGCATCCGCCGAGCGGTTTGCGGCCGTTGGTGCCAGTAACGGCGCGATTCCGGTCAACAGCGGTGGATACGCGCTCCAGAAGGCGCCGTTCCCCGAGCCGACTAGGAGCTGCTCGGACATTGACAGCCTCCGGTCTTCAAGTGTTGACCTGGACAAGGGCGACGAGGTGCCGTCCGTGCAGGACAGCCAGTTGACGCTGCGCGCGCTGGTTTCGACCAAGGAGGCTGGCGTCATCATCGGCAAGGGCGGCAAGAACGTCGCTGAGCTGCGCGACATTGCCAACGTCAAGGCTGGCGTGTCCAAGGTCGTGCCAGGTGTCCATGACCGTGTGCTGTCAGTAACTGGGTATCTAGTAGACGTCGCACATGCGTACCAGCTGGTGGCGCAGACGCTCGTCGACAACCCGCTGGCGGTGGCCATGCACGGCGGGATGGCGCCAGCGCCAGCACAGCAGACAGTAGTGCGCATCTTGATTGCGCACAATCTGATGGGCACGATCATTGGACGGCAGGGGCTCAAAATCAAGCACATCCAAGATGCATCGGGCGCGCGTCTGGTGGCAACCAAGGAGATGCTCCCACAGTCCACCGAGCGCGTTGTGGAGATCCACGGCAGCGTCGTTGGCATTCACGTTGCCATCGAGGAGATCGGCAAGTGCCTCATTGAGGACTGGGAGCGCGGCGTTGGCACCATTCTCTACAACCCCGCCACGCGTGTTCCGACCGTGTCATCCAACGCCAATCCCTACGTCAACAACCAGCGCGCGTCCGTCGACTTTACACACGCTGACTCAGATCGCGTGGGTCCCACCGCACTGGCCGGTCCCGTGGCTGCCGCTGTAGCTGCTATGAGCCGCCACCGCTCACACACCGTCTCGGTTACACGCGCCAGCAACCCCGGTGACTTTTTGGCGTCATCCATACCCGTGCCGCCGCAGCCCACCACGGCGCTGGCTAACGCTCGCCTGCGCTCGCAATCCGTCAGCATCCAGGCGCAGCGCGGCATTGACCCCGCCGTGGTGATGGCCAACATCCGCACACAGCAGATTACCATTCCCTGCGATATGGTCGGCTGCATCATTGGCAAGAATGGCGCGCGTATCTCGGAGATCCGCCGCCTTTCGGGATCGCGCATCTCTATTGCCAAGGCGTCCGAGAGCGAGAATGGTGAGCGCCTGTTCACCATCCGCGGCCCGCTCGAGTGCAACGAGCGCGCCTTGTACCTGCTCTACGGCCAGCTGGAGGCCGAGCACGAGCGCCGCATTGCCAACGCCCATCTGATGGCCAGCCTCGAGTCCATCAACGAGCATGTCATTGCCGAGGAGTAGCCTGCCAATCGACCCTTCCCCGTTCATCACTTGAGCCTTTTCTCTCTCTCTTTCTCTATTTTTTTTTCCCTGGAAGCATCCTTTATTTCCAACTTGCTTCGCTATCCTTAAGACCATGCCCTGTGCAAGGGCCCAAGTAATAGCGGCTCCGAAGAAACCCAGCAAACTTGCCTCTGTGTAAATGTAGCAACACACATTCCAGATGTATCATGCGACGTGGCTCGTCACAGAACCTATACTTTGCGGTACCAGGCCACGCGGATTGTCCCATCCTCGCTGGCAGACAGCGACTTGTCAGCAGCAGCATCTACGCTCGAAACCAGGTCCTTGTGTCGCCGCGTGCTGGCGGTCAGTGCTGCCGAGTCGATGTTAAACACCAGGCATTGATCCCGCGGCGCAACAACTAGGCTTTCCCGGTCAGGCGTGAATGCGACGCGGTCAACGTCCAGCCGCGAGTCGATCCCCACACTCGCCCTGCCTTCCTCATCCACGCCAATTCCAAGTGTCGACTCGGCTGTCATCTGGCTGCCCTTCCGTAGCGACCACTGCGTCAGCCCGCCAACCTCCGTGACGGCCATTAACGAGTCCTCGTCGAGACTGAACTCTACCGAGCAAACATCCCGCTGTCTGGTCTTTATTGTTGCCACTGTCTCCAGCGTGCGCAGATCCGCCAGCCGCACGTGGCCTGTGCTGTACGCCAGCGCTGCAATGTTCCCATTGTGGTTGAGCGCAGCGCAAACGCCCTTTGCCTCTGCTGCCGCCGAAAACCGCTTTGAAGCGACTATTTTGTTTGCCCCGGCATCCCATATGCGCACTGAGACGTCAGACGTGTTCTCTGGTTTGGTTGAGCACACTGTCAGCAGCGTCGAGCTGGATCTACTAGCGATCATGCATTGCATCCACGGGTGCCGCTTCTCTGAAACCAGCTGTCGGCTCATCAGGTTGCTGTTGCTGTTAAGCGTGTGGATAAACCCGCCTTCGTCATGCAGATACAGCAGATGCTCATGTCGTCTGTCCCATGCCATTGCATTGACCGTAAAGTCGAGCTCGTTCTTGAGTTTTGGCGCTGTTGACGACGGATCGGGCGACCACACCTTCAGGATTGACTCGTCGTCGTAGCTGGCAATCAGCTCGCCTGACGGCGAGAACTTTGCTAGCCCAATACCAGAGTTGTGTTCGAGGAAAATCTCCTCCTGGCTGATCTTTAGCAGGCTTGGCGCTTCGTCCGTGGGGATCATATCAAATGGTCGTTCTGCGCCGGATGCCGCGGCTTCAAGCGTACCAGTCGCCGGGTTTGTGTCTGCAGCCCGCATCCTGGGGCTCGTAGCTGCCGCAACGCCTCCAATGTGGTCTTCAACAAGATCCACCGGGCTGCTGACTGCAGACCCCATCGTTATCCTGGTTTCGCCGCGCAAATGCTCCTCATATAGCTTTACCTTTTGCCTCAGCGCCTCGCACTCCCGCCGCTCCTTATCAAAAAGCAATATGCGTGGGACCGCCATCGCTGGGAATACTGTCTGGATAAAATCAGTAAGTGCCGATCGCAAGCTCGCGTACCACTCGTCGCTAAAGTAGGCCTCAAACTCGGCCCGGCTCCCAGGATCCTCCAAGTACTCAATCCCAAGCCAGGGGATCCAGTCGCCCCCTTGCTGCCCCAGAGCGCGACCGTGCCTATTCATGAATGCGCGAATGTTGTCTCGCTTCTTCTGGTTAACAGCGCTGACCAAATACAGTCGCAGCAGGCGCTTCTCGAACATCTTTGTGGTCCGGTGGTATTTGGGACTTAGATGCGAGAAGAATCGATATGACAGATACCGCCAGTACTCCAACAGCGCTTCGATCTTCAGCTCGCTAGCCAGCGTCAATAGCTCATCGACAATTTTGTTAGCATCAAATCCCTTGTCGTGATCCTGTTCTAAGTCTCTCTCAAATGTCGCCAATGTATCCTTAAATCCTCTAAACAATAGGTACTCCCGCAGCAAGTCATCGATGTGCTCAAGCGACTCAATTCCTGCCTTGGCAGACTGTATATATTCGCTCATTGCTCAAACTGCAAGAAACTAAAAGTAGAGGTAGTATTGATTGTGAATGAATTGGCAAGCACCAGAAGACACAAGAGAAATTGACTCTGCGACGCAGCGCCCGCGCGTTGTGTATGACCGCCGGACACATGTGCTAAACACGCCGAAGCCAGCAGCGCAGTGTTCATGGGGCAACGACACGTGCCAAAAGTCGAACAGCAAGAGGCAAATCTGCCGTCCTTTGGAAAACACAACAAATACACACAGATTCGGTAATGTACAGGCCACACGGCGTATGCTACAGCTCAATATGCCTTGTATCCTTTGGCGTAAACCCAAGATCGTGATTGGACATGACAACATATGCAGGGTCACTGTCGACCTTTTCAACGCCACCACCTTGCACATCGTCAAAGCGAACAGCGTTCAGCTTTAGGAAGTCAATGAACGATTGGACACTGCGGTTACCGCTGTATCTGATCACCTTGTTGTCTTTAGCACGCACAAGCAGGATGGTTGGATAGCCTGTAATATCCATATCAGGATCGCTGGTCGGGATATCATTGATGGTTGCATCCATCTTTGCGATTAGGACGCCCTTGCTGCCCTTCAGCTTTTCGCCAAGTTCTTCATACGCAGGAGCCATGCGCCGACAGTGAATGCATGCAGGGGAGTAGAATAGCACGAGGACGTCCTTGGTCGGGTCAAACACAATCTCGTTGAACTGCTTTGCCACCAAGTTAAACACACCGCCGTCGTTATTCGAAGGAATGGGCTCTGATTTGTAGTCAGGCTGAATCCTGCCCTCAACAAAGCTGCTGACAAAGTGCCGAATGTTGGACTCGGATATATCCTTGTCCTGCGAGAACAGAAACTTTGTCCGCTTCTCCATGCTCTGTATCGCGAAGGCTGGCCACTGGGGCTTCAAGTTGAGCATCCTGGCGTGCTTGAGGTAGATGCGCGCATCAACAAATGCCATACTGACTGCTCGCCTAAACTTCTTGGCCACTGGAAGGAGCATCTTCTCGAGCTCCTTGCGTGAGGCTTCGCTGTTGTAAAAAACAAGCCCAATTGGGATGCCGGTGCTGATATAGGATCTAAACGTCTGTGACGATAGCTCGCCCAGCACAGGCACCGAGACGCTCTTGACAAATTGCCGCACATCCGCAACAGTTACCTGGCCTGTAAATATTTCGAATTCATCATTGTCGCCATTGTAGATAGCAATACCAGGCGCTGGAACACCCTGCTGCTTGGCGAGCTTCTTGCTTGGCGTGTATCCAAATGAATACTGATCACGAAGCTCGCGCGCAACCTCTTCAAGTGTCGCAAACACACTGGATGAGCTGCCGTGATACCCCACAACAGCCGTGCCGTGCGCTCCTTTGAATTCTTCCAGCTTGGCTGCTGGGATCTCTGGCAATGGCGGCTGCTTGTGCCTTAGCATATACGAGATAATTCCGGACTCTTCTCGCGTTCCATTGTACGGAGCAAAGGCGCCGTTAGATATCACCTTCAACGTCGGATATCCACCAATATCCATTAGATCGCATAGGCCCTCGTTTACAGTACAATCGACTTTAGCCAGCGGAATCTTGTCCTTCTTCAACGCCGTTGCCGCTGCCTCGTAGGCCGGTGCAAGACTCTGGCAGAACATACACCAGGGTGCCATAAATTCCACGAGCGACAGACTCTGCGCCGAGGTCCATTTGTCAAAGTTGCTTGCGCTTAGCTCTGTGACGTCGGATTCGGCTGCTTCAGCCCCTAGGAGTGCAACTGTAACAAGTGTAGAGAGCGCAATGCGCATAAAAGTCGTCCGCATGGTTAGCAATAGCCCAGCACAAATCAAAAGCACAAAATATTAAACGTCGAAAATGAAGTCAAAAGAAGAATGGACCGTTGCAGCAATCCCGAAAAGAAGCAACCAAAAGAGAGCAGCAAAAAATAAAAGACTACAGGCCTTCACACAAAGCTTAAAAGAGCTCCTGTTGAAAAAGCAGCATCCGCTTTTTCGAGTCTGTCTTAAAAAGCCAGCTACACGCTCTATGGCCTATTCACCTAATAGTCTCATTAACGCAGTATGGTTCATCTCGGGTGGCAACTCGCGGCCGTCGTCAGTACGGACGCTTTCTATTTTGCCCAGCTCACTAAACTGCGCCAAAATGCGCCTGTTGGACATGGCACCAAGCCCATCCCCGAGTGTAAGGACAAGCGTGCTACCCTCGACTCTAGCGCCGACAACAGGCGCAAATGCCCTGATCCAGCGCTCTACAAGACGCTGCCGCTCTTGACTGTCCTCGACACTCGACTGCCGCTTCTGCTCATCGTTCTTCAGCCGCTGCTGTCTGTCATGCAGCCGTGCACATTCTCGGGCCACTTCGTCCCGCATTGTCGTCTCGCGCAGTAGGTCGTTGTGTGCGCTCTGCAGCTCACGCGTCTGCTGCTCAACAATGTCCTTTTCCTTTTGCTCCTTTTCCTCAACGGCCTTGGTAAGACTTTCGAGCTCTGCCTCAAGCTTTGCTACATCTCCCGTCAGCTCCTCGTTTACCTGCACAAGGCGCAGTGCCTCCTCATATCCTCGGCTCTGGATCTCGATCTTCTCATTCGCGATCTTTACCTTGTGGCTAAGACTTAGCTGCACTTGCTTAAGCAGTCGTTCCTCTTCGACGACGGATGCCTCTATTCACCACAATTTGTTTTAAAAATGCCATCATCCCGTGATCCTTAGTCCAACAGCACTGCACACATATCCCCTGTTTTGGTATGGGCGTCTTCAATACAACTCACCTAGCTTCATTAGATCGCTAGCGCTAGGAATAAACGCCGCCCCATTGGCACGCTCTGTAAATATCTCGCGCGCTCGATATGCCACCAATGCATCGTGATTTTGCGCATATACTCTGCTGTTGTAATCAATGTAGTGGTGAATACTGGCCGGAAAATCCCCAAGGTCTGTTGGCAAGTTTCTCGCGTTACGTCTCAGATAATCCAGGTATTCGCTTTTCAGCTCCTTTATCCAGAGCCGGCTCGTCAAAATCTCGTCGCGACGACTATATAACAAGTGCAAATAATCTTCTTCGTGTATTAGAGGTCTGAAACCAGGTAGCGCTTGATATGTCTTGCGTCCGTAGCAACAAATGCTACTACTTACAGCGCGAATTCTCCAAGGTCAGCCATTCCTACTGTAGCGCCAATTGAAGTATATGATTACAAAGAACAATAAATAAGGATTGCGGGTTAGCGAAGTAAGTGACTGACAGATTTAGAAAAAGAGACGGAAAAGGAAAGGTTTGCATCAAACCTTAGAAATTAAGGATGCTGACTGTTGTTTACGAGTTTTCTTTTTGACCAATCATAGAGCTGCAGGAACAACAACTATACATGCTAGTAATTTTTTAAAAGTACAAACATAAAACAACCGGTTATATAATCCATATTGTGCTAGGACACAACGACAGTGTTGTATGAACTACATTGTCCGCACTTGTGGTATACAAAGTGGTACTTTGCCGCTGATCGCTGGCGACAGTCGTTGCAGAAAATAGTTGAAACCTTGTTCTGGTATTCTGGCGGCATGTTGCTTAGTCGCATGTAATCTTCAATAGCTCTAAATATTGATTGTGTGTCACAGAGCGATGCAAAACACAATGGACATTTGTAGGAATACCTGATGCTCTCTTCTAGACAGTGCTTGTGTATCAAATGCTTGCACGTTGTTTGCACAACTGTGCTGGTAGAGTCAAAGAACTGCTCGCCGCATATTGGGCAATCAGAGTGCAGAATCCGCTCGCTACAGCTGTGCTTATCTCGAGCACTTGTGGACACACACGCATCGCACTGCAAGCAGTGGTAGTAGTCATTCGGACATCCACTTAGGCATATTCCGCACATATCGCAATGGAACGCCTGCTTGCATGGCCCGTCGTCAATAAGACGACATTTGCTACAGTAGTACCTGCCCATGATTTTCTTGCAATTTCTACACTGCTGCGCAATAGGCTGCTCCTCATCGCATAGCATGCATTTCATAGTTTCGACCGCAAATCGATCAACAGTGTGTGCACATTCCTCATTGTGGCAGAAACGACAGGGCATCCACACGTTACAACATGGTGCAAGCAATTTAGCCTTGGTCTGATAATGCGGGCATCCGAGGATTTGTTTTGCGCTATCATTATATACAGGCAAGGGTCCGATAAATCCGCTGATTATATCTGCAGTACTCTTATTGGTATTGGCATCATCCTTCAGGCACTACATGATATACAAATGCACTGACCATATTAAGAATTGTATCTTTGTATGCTGGGTAGATACAATTAGAGATGAGAATCCGATACTCAGCTATACCATTAAGCCGCGTGATGCTTTAACCATACCTGTATTTCTTGTGGCTTTGTGGGTTCTGTCAGGCTACAGTCTCGCAGTACCGCGGTAATGGCCAGGTGTGGTGTGTCCTGTTGTTGGGTCATGTCTAACACAAGGGTAGATAAAGTTACAGAGCGAACAAGTTCTATAAGCGATATATGACTTTGGAAAAGGAACAGAATAGGCAAACGATGCTGCGTCTTCATAGATGAAGAACCTCAAAGATGTGCTTGTGCACGGGGCGCTGGTTCATGTCACATGAGCTGTTGTTCTGTGGAAATGCGGACATGTGGTCAGAAAATCCTCCGTGTGTGCTGTGTTACTCTAAAAAATGAATAAAAAAACTGGGATTTGGCAAAAATATTATTTCGGCAGGATTTGCTATGGCGGGTTTGCGTTGTAATTAGAGATCTTTTATAATTTTTGCGGAGAGATTAGACGAGAACAAATTACGACATCAGCCAGAGCACTCCAGTAGTAGAAGAGGAACCCCAAATAATTGGTAAACCAAAAGTACTGCAGCTGCATGCTGGCCTCAGAACAGCTTTAGTGTTCTGTAGAATACTGTGAATTAGTATGTATCACACTAGAGCTCTGACTCCTTGCCAAGCCTGCGTCACCTCATAGGCGGATTATCACGCATGTATCGTTGGATCAATGGCAGTTCATCCTAAGTATCCGATATAGTTCGCTTGGCCTGGGAATTACTTGGACCGGCAATCACAGACACTGCACGAGCAGATTCCCTGTTACAACGAGATTGAGGAGCCGCGGATGTACTTGCAGGACTTGGGCCAGTCATCGCAGATACAGAACTGGTGGATGTTCTTGGATGACGAGGCTGGGGTGCTGCAAGGGCATTCTTATTCCCGCGTTTAAAGGCCTCGGAAATTCCATTGTCATTACGCAGACTATGCAATATTGCCCTTACGTTTAAGACATCAGCAAGACCTCGATTCCATATGTATTTTCTTGCGCAAAGATGGAGAAAGCACCATTGTCAAGTTAACGAGTGTACAATTTTTTTTTTTTAATTTTGTTGGCATTGTGTGCTAGCAACAGATCCTTTTAGCGCTTCTATATTAAAAGATAACCTCAATAAAAATTTACCTTGAAACAAAAGCAATACATCTACATGTTACAGTGCCTCGGAGTTGTAGAAATTTGAAATGTAATCTTTTTGTTGTTCCAAGCATCACAAGCAGCGGTATTGCTACTCAGAATCTTTGGATATCCCTAATAATACTTTAGAGATTGATTCCTTCTTTTGAAGCGAGCGAAGAATGCCGTGGCATGTCATGTACCTTTGGCGGTCTGCTTGTAAGATTTATTTTATTTAATAAACACATTCCAACTTGAAGTTTTAACAGATTATTGCGTGCAAAAGAAGTGGCTTGCTTATCTAGCAAGCTAGTTTGTAGAAGAAATTCAAAGGCGGTCCGGGCTGTTGGTGCTAGAGTAAATTCACATTCTTAATTATGAAGTAGGCAATGTAAGCACTAACAGAGTGGCAAAAGAATCGCTAATAGTTTATCTATATAGCCATTTTACTCAGACATACCAACAGAACAGCAACTCTGGCTTTGTCAGGATAACTAGGTTGTGAAGAAATGCACTAGCGGTTTGAAAAAGCTGCTAAATAATAGATCCCAAGGACATGGGTTCAGGAGTTGCTGGATGCGCTGAACTGGTTGGCAGCATATAGTAGCGACATGTTTGCACAAAATAAACATATGGTGCAATACAAGTATTAGAAACACAAAGATCCTTGGTTATGTTATCAAGGGACCAATGTCATTTCCTAAACAATGACCTGGTAGTGACTGTGGGTGCTTCTGTCATCCATTTCATAAGCATTGCATTAACAAGCAAACTCACCAGTCCAGCCACTCCATTGTGTTGCACTATCTCTCTACAGAGTTGAGCTAATTGAGGTCAGAGACACGCACATTCTGTCCTGCACACGCCCACCAAGTCCTTTCCACTTGATATGTAACATGCTTCAGCTAGCAACAGTGACATACGCAAGGCAGTTGATAAGCCTATTTGTTTCCTGCCTAAACGCTTCTCGATTGTCCATTTGAATTAACTCAATCAACTAAAAGCAAAAAATGAAGCTAAAGAAAAGAAGTAGGAGAAATACGCATATCGTCAGAAAAAGAGCGGTCTCGTTCAATATGAGAATATCTGGGTTGATCCAGTCAAATTGAAGATTTGACGACGAATGTCTCGATGGGGGTGATTCTGAGATTACCAAAATCGTTATTTTCTTGTGAAACTCGAGAAAACTCCCCTTTTTGGTGAATATAAATGGTCTCAAATGGACAGGATTGTTTGCGCTTAAACGGTGGAGTTGTCGATGGAAAGAACAACTAGACAACCGATATGGCCTTTCGCTCTGGCTAATCGATTTGCATTAATCAAGATACTGCATGGTCGAAGGATACACAGGGTTAGGCGCTGTAAAACATTTCCATCGCCTAGACTCCACACATGGAATATATCTTTTACTATCAACTCATTCTTCATTAACTAGGAGTTTTTTTTTTTGAGTATCTTATATGCAATTTTACGTAGCTAAAAACAAAATACCATGTCCACGCCGTTATCTGAACAAACTGGAACGCTTACATGCGGACTTGATCGGGCAGCCAAGGAGGATGTCCCCACAACGATAGTAGTCTTTGGTGCATCGGGCGATCTGGCAAAGAAGAAGACATTCCCGGCGTTGTTTCACCTCTTTCAGCGCAGCCTTCTTCCTAAACGCCTCCGTATCATTGGATATGCGCGCACGCACATGTCATCAGAAGAATTCCACAAGCGCGTAACATCTCATTTTGACGAAGATGCTGATAAGAAGAATGTAGCCAACTTTCTTCAAGTATGCGCCTATGTTAGCGGCAAATATGACGTAGCCGATGACTTCAAGTCTCTACGTAAAGAGATTGAAGATCAGGAGGAAACCATGAATGCAGTTGGTGACGGTAATCGTGTTCATGTCTATTACATGGCACTTCCGCCTTCTGTGTTTGTGGATGTCGCAACCCAAGTCAAGCACAATGTCTACGATCAAAGCTGTACTAACCGATTGGTCATCGAGAAACCATTTGGCCACGACCTAAAGTCTAGCCGTGCTCTCAGCAACGTTATTGGGGCCCTGTTTGAGGAAAGCGAGATATTTCGCATTGACCACTATCTGGGCAAAGAGATGGTCAAGAACATCCTTACACTGCGTTTTGCCAATGTATTTTATGAGGCGGTATGGAACCGCCATTATATTTCAAATGTGCAGATCACGTTCAAGGAGCCGTTCGGTACTGAGGGTCGTGGTGGCTACTTTGACGAGTTTGGCATAATTCGCGATGTAATGCAGAACCACCTACTTCAGGTGCTGAGCATTGTAGCCATGAACCAGCCAAAGTCCCTAGGCTCCGAAGATGTACGTGATCGGAAGACAGAGGTTTTGCAACGCATTCTGCCTATCCAACTAGAAGACACGTTACTAGGTCAATATGTTGCTAGTACCGATGGCAGTAAGCCAGGGTACAAGGACGACGACACTGTACCCAAGGATTCGATTACGCCTACTTTTGCCCAATGTGTGTTACATGTCGACAATGACCGCTGGCGTGGTGTGCCTTGGGTGATCAAGGCGGGCAAGGCTCTGAACGAGGCCAAAATGCTTATTCGTATCCAATACAAAGATATGCCAAATTCGCTGTTCCCTAATCTTGCGCGCAACGAACTGGTGATCCAGGTAAGCCCCAAAGAGTCGGTATACATCAAGACAATTGTCAAGGAACCAGGCCTGTCGACAAATTTGGCAATGTCAGAGCTAGATCTTTCCTATAAGACACGCTATCATGATGTCAATATCCCAGATGCATATGCCACACTAATTCTGGATGTGCTCAATGGTGATCACTCGAACTTTGTGCGCAGCGATGAATTGGACGAGGCATGGCGCATCTTCACACCACTTCTTCATAAAATCAAGCGCGATCATGTTGTGCCGCTACCATATGAGTATGGCTCCCGCGGGCCTGAGGGTGCATACCCATTTGTTGAGGATCGCGTTGGATACAAGAGAACTGGGCTCGAGTACCATTGGGAAGCTCCTGAGTAAAGCCTTGTTTATTTGTGTTGATTTTTTTTGTGAAAAAAAATACAGGACTGTCCTATACTAGCAAATGCCTATCGCTCTAGCAGTATTGGGGCGTAAAACCCCCTCCGCGTAGCTTTTAACATAAGCAAGGGATCATACTCTAGTCATTCTGTTTGCCTGATCGCGGACTTTTTTCTCGTAAGAAGTTACGTCCCTCCGGTAGAGTTGATATGCTTCTGTTTGCGCGGGGTCGCTGTTGTTGGGCTCATCAAGCAGGTTCTGCACACCGAGAAGAATCTACAAATACTGATAGAAAATACATACGAACATTCTACCATTAGCCGGCTGTACTGCGGCTAAATCCCTTGTTGTACCATTTGTATATGCAACTGCACATGTCAACGTACCTGCTTAATTGTAATAGATGGCTTCCAATCCTTGTCAACATTCAAAATGGATAAGCACACGGTTCCAGAAGGAAACACATTCGGATGAAACAGCGGAGGCGTGAACTGGCATTTTGGCGGTTGCGCCGGATAGTCGGAAGTAAATATCAACACGCATTTGTATAGGCCATTCGCCCAAGGTGTATTTTCCTTTCCAGGAATACCACACTCCCAATTCATTAGATCAAGCTCACCAGCTTGCGTCTTCCGCGGACGTGCATAAAACCCCTACACCACAATGACATCGAGACAGCAACAACAAACAGTTCAGTGGTTAGAAATTGTAATGTCAGCACATGAAAAAACAATTGGTTGTTATTCTTGGATGGTCTTTGCGACTGGAATTATACCTACATGAGGATGGTCTTTTCTCCACTGCTTTCTCTCAGCCATAAGACGGTTAAGACTGATTCCCGACATTGCGGTTTGAGTATCTGCGAGGTGGTCGATGGAAAGACAAAGAGAAGTGCTGCAATGTAGGCCCAACAACAATAGCTAACAGCGAAGTGATATAATGAGATGGTTTGTTCAACAGATCGCCAAGACGGCCCGCTTGCTCCGATTGGTAATTATCTAAAAGTTTCTTTATTAATCTATACGATCGGGACAACAGGATATGGGCAGAGCTTTCCAGCCAAGGTAGGTGGCGTTCGCTCACCACGCATCTTGCCGCACGCTAAATAAACGTTTTGAGCAGCGCTTTTCTACATGAAATAGTCGGACAACTGTCACGGCAATACCTCCGCTGGCTTGTCGTGCGAACTCTTCAACTGTCCGCATGCCGCAAGAATGTCTTCGCCACGAGGCGTTCTGATCGACGCATGGATTCCTTGGCTACGAATGTAATTACAAAAAGCAGTCACTCGCGCCGCGCTCGATGACGTGTATGTGCTTCCAGGCCATGGGTTAAATGGAATTAGGTTGACATGCGCGGGGAAGTCCTTTATAAGTTTGACAAGCCGTACTGCGTCCAAATCAGCATCATTCACCCCTTGTAGCATGACATATTCAAAGGTGATGCGTTGGTTTTGTGGGCCGGCCAGCTTGACAAACTCCTCACAGCTGCTCATCAAAAGGGATAACGGGTATGTTTTGTTGATAGGCATTATTTCTGATCTTAGGTCAGTGTCTGCAGTGTGCAGCGAAATCGCCAGTCCGACCCGCAGCTCAGAAGCAATGCGTGGAATCAGAGGCGCAACACCAGAAGTCGAAATTGTGATCCGCCAAGGTGCCATAGCAATTCCTTCCTTGTCTGTGAGAAGGCCAACTGCGGCGCTGACGTTCCGAAAGTTGTATAGCGGCTCTCCTTGGCCCATGAACACAATGTTAGAGACGCGGTGTTGCTGTGCATTTTTTCGTGGAAAGTCGCCCTCCATCCAGGCTGCAATCATATACTGACCGACAATCTCAGATGCTGTCAGGTTACGATATAGCGACTGAGTGCCTGTGTGGCAAAACTTGCACGACAAAGAGCATCCGACCTGAGATGATACGCAGAGCGTCCCACGATGCTTCTCAGGGATAAACACGACCTCTGCAGCTGCTCGAGGATCATTATTAAACTGGACGAGCATCTTTCGTGTTTGGTCGATTGACTGCTGGCTGTCAACTACCCGGCCATAGTCAATGGAATACCCCTTTTCTAGTTGCTGTTGTAGTGACTGTGGTAGATTTGACATGTCTTGAAACATGGTCGCTCCTTTTACATACATCCACTCACATATCTGGCGGCTACGATATTGAGGAAGACCCATGTCTTTCACGATAGTCGAAATATCCTGAGGTTTTTTGCCAAATAAATTACAACGTGTACCGGCAACGCTACATGTTCCACGACACAGCGATCGGCGATTTGTCCACCCCGTTGATCGGATTCGATCCCAAGCTATGTTTTTAGATACTTGCCAACTCATTGATCCATAAATGCTGCCATAAAATTAAAAAAAAGTCGCAAGATGAAACAAAGATATACGGGTATCAATATTTGTTTGGCCGCTAACCAGTAGATTGAAGACCCCATGGAGTTGTGTCGTAAAAAATATTGTGGGTGTACACCGCCCAATCACCTTGAAACCAAACTTGTTACTCGACTTTGCTGATAGATTCGAGATGCTGGATCGCCATGTCTCGGTATACGTCGAGGCCAGGAGTTTGCAGTCCCACAGCCTTAGATGCGTCATCCCATCTTCTCAGCTGCACTTTCTCCTTGAACAAAGGGTCGTTCTCAAACGCACGGGCTTCGGCGAGTGTGAATGGGCCACCTTGGAACTTGAGCGACATCTTACTGGCATTGCTGAGGCTTGAGTAATAGTCGATGCTTGAGGCAGTAAGATAGCGCTTGGCAATAACATGGGACCCCACCAGCTCGCAGACTTTTTCTGAGAAGCCAAGTTTACGAAGATACTCGGCACCCAAGCTTTCGTGACCCATGATACCTACGCTAGCAGCAGTGCCTATCCCCTTATTGGCGCCAAGATTCTGCTTGCCAGGATCTTCTACCAGCATACGCTGAAGCTCTTCAGCTGGGCAAAATTGGCCAATATCATGTAGTAATGCAGCCAACACCGTCTCTTGATCGGCGTCTTCCTGTGTAGCATAAGATGCAGCTTGAAGTGCATGCTCTAGCTGGGAAATATCCTCTCCAATGTACCCTTGTTTGCTTCCATTTTCAAGCAACTGGAACACTGAGGCGACAATTTTTGTTGGTGTGGACATTGGAAAGGTCAGTGCAAAACAGACTGGTATGACTGGTAGATGGACGATAAACGGGGAAGGTGAAATGCCTAGAAATACGTTATAGGTGGAAATTGGCTTTAAGCCTCCTTCATTAAGGACTAGGGTATTTTATGCGTGTATGTCTCTACACATATTGTTTGGATTCCTGTGTATGTTCTCGGAAAGCCAACTGCTGTATGCACATGCACTGTGTTGAATAGTTTTCAGCTGTTTAAATACCATCAACATTTTTGTCAAAGGATACATACACTTTACGACTTATAAACATAGCCCACAACACCATGCTCAACGGGAAAAGTCGAAAAGCAGCTATTTAATTATATTGTATGGCGATGAAGGTACACCGCTTTACCAAAACACGAAAGTGGTAAACAATAAATAATCCAGAATCAGCAGTGATCAGGGGGTTTACAGTAAACAAAAGATGTGGCCCTCCACACCCCGCTCTCTTTCTTCTACTTCCAGTCTTTTCAATCCCTTTATTGTTTGTGATTAAACAAACGTTGCCTTTTTTCTATACTAATACGTTTTTTTGATTTATCTGACTGATTTGCTGTGCTATGACCAAGTCGCGACGCTCTTCGCGGAGAAAGTCGGGTATGAGTGCCCACGTCCACTCTGTAAAAGCAACACCTATTCGGAGCGCCAGAAAGAATGTAGATACCAGCATGGAGGATAAGGATGCTGATGATATCTGGAAATTTGATGCACCACATTTCTACGACTTTGACAGCTCCAAAACGCCTGGAGCCGCTGCTGACAAGTGGTTTGGTACGTAATAGACATGACTAACAGGTGAATATTCCACTGCAATCTAGGAGAACCCACATACCTGCCCCGGTTTGTTGATTACTGAGATTGGCTGCAATATATTGCTCTCGAATGTAGACCATGTTCACTCAACGCCAGCTTCAAGGCAGTCAGAGGCGTTTCGTCGTACGACGGATAATCTTTTATCTACAGACAGCAGAGAAAGTCTGCTTCCTAACTATCCTTTCCTGTCGCCGTCACGCGTTGTGATGGATGCCGATGGAAGACTTACCATTGACGAAGACCGTATTTCCAACGGCGAAGAGTCAGATGAGGCCGGTTTAGACGTCGATAACATACAATTTTCAGATGCTGAGGAGGAAAGCGAATTCAACAACTGGAAGAGCACCCGCGCGCTGGCTAACAACAAGCCCAGCGAGGGCGCAAAGCCTCAGAATACCCGCGATAGTGAGCTAAATACTGATAGAGTGGAAGCAGGTGCAGTGGCTCTCTCAGCGACTGTAGATGGCGGAAGAGATACAGATCAGGGCACCAACACAGCCGCATCTTCTGCAAGGCCGTCAGACGCATCAGAGGCCTCGGTACCAAGCAGGACCGGATCGTTACGGCCTATAGCCAAAAAGGGGAATGGGAGAGTGGCTAAGCGCCAAGCCCAGACCACTAATAGAGCGATGGCGCCTGGAAGTTTACTCACAGTTCCAACAGAGCTCGGTTTTATGAGACCAACAAAGGGCGCATCGCAGCGACTGGCAGCAAAGCAGCGCGACAAGTCAAACAAGCAGATGATTGCAGAGGCTATTTCCAAACCAGTGACACGTCCTCTGCCGCGAGAAAAGGGACCAGGGCTTACGGTCCCGACGCCATTTCAGTTCTGTGGAGAGAAAAACGAGGAAAACGAGGAACAATCCGTCGGAGATGCTGCTGCTGCTGGTTCTGCATGGCATGAGAAAAGATTGAGCAGAAAGGCACAAGAGTATCTTATCACCAAACTAACTGCAAAGCGTAGGCTGGAGAGACTCAAGAGCGAGTCAGTCCCGGTTGGCAGTCCGAAAAGATCCTCCAAGAAGATGCGGCCTACTGTCCCCAAGACCCCGCAGTTTGCGAAAAGCAAGCGCGTCCGGCGAATCTCAACGTTAGAGGAAGAAGAAGCGCCTATTCCCGAAAAGCGCACGATTCAGGTGCCCTCATTTACTCATTTGTTGCCGCCCAAGCCGACTGTCCCGCAACCCTTTACGTTCCGCAGCGATGCAGCTGCCGAGAAACATTTGCAAAGGCTACGCGAGGAGATTGCAAAGATACATGCAGAACAGGAAGCCATGCGTCAGTTTCGTGCCAACCCACTGCCCGAATTTCCGACGCCAAAGAAGCCCAAACGTCAGCAGTCTTTACTACATACATCACCATTCGATCTGCGAACTGACAGTCGCGGCGAGAGCTACCAGCGCAAGCTTAAAGCGCGCCTAGAGGAGCTAGAACGACGCCAGTACGAGCGTATGCAATTCAAGGCCCAGCCTATTCCACTCTCAATTGACCAGCCATTCGTGCCTCATCCTTCGACGATCCCGCTCACTGCGATTGAAGAGATTTTGCTCCGAACTGAGTTGCGAAGCGAGGAGCGGCGTGCCTACGACGAGGACCGTACGGAGCGGGAGAGGATCCGCGAAGAGGTGCTTGCGCGGAAGCACTTGGAAGAGGAGCGTCGAGAGATGGAGGAGATCAAGCGCCTTCGCAAGATCTTAGTGCACAAAGCCCAACCTGTGCGGCACTACAAGGCGCTCGAGATTACCCCCTCCGACCGCGTATTGACGGTTCCAAAGACCCCAAAATGGCATGTTCGGACGCGGAAGAACCCTACTACCAGTCCAGTTCCGTTGAACTCATAAGACAGGTCCCCGTTGCTGTGTTACTTGATTAGCAAAGTTGACAGATATTTTATGTGAAACAAATATGAAAGTAGTTGATTTTACAGAGGCTCTAGGCAGGGAGCAAACTTATTCTACTGGGCCCTTTGAGCCGTCCTTGAGGCCGAGCTTGAAGCCGGTCATAAAGCCCTGCTGGTAGTCGTCGCCCATTTGCGTGAGCTCATAAAAGGGATTGACTGGAAATATGTCTGGAAGCGGCGGCCGTCCTTCCGCCTTATCGATTGACTGGTTCTCATACCATACGTGGAGCTGTGTGGGGCTGCCGCTAGTCCTGCGTACACTGATCTGCACGCCGTTAAGTGTGGAGTTGTTGAACCTGCCAGTGGCATGATCCACTGCCCGGTTCACCTCTCGGATCTCTGCTTCGCATGGAGGCGGCAGCACAGGAGGCGCTCCTGAGGCACTGCCTGGCTGATATTCGCCATCATAGAAGAGCACTAAAGCGCGCTCTAATAACCGACCGGACATTGGTGACTCGAGAAGCCGGACATCCCACACCTTGCCCACTTGCTCGAACATGGCCTGCAGATCAGCCCTTGTCGTCCGGAGCGTTCTATATTCGACAGATACAGAGAGGCAGGCAAAGCTGCGAGTCCCAGGTCTCCTGATGCTAGCTGCGGCCGCGCCTGCCATGCGGGACCACATTGTAGAATGGTAGACGCGCTGCGTATGGCCAATTCTGGGGGTCAAACTTAGAGGTTTCAAAAATATTGACAGAGCTGCAGGAGCAATTCTCGTAATGCAGACAAGGAGAGCTGAACAATGGCCTGGAAACTGGTACATTTTTTGCTAACTTTTTAGATCAAGCTGATCGAGAATCAGCCAAAATAATTATTACGAGCATTGAATAGAAAATTTTCTCGTTTGCCTTCTTTGGTTCTCTTTCTGCCCGGATCCTTCATAAAAACAAGTACCTTTTTCCTTGCACGCCTGTCAGATATATAAAAAATGTTCCGTAGTCTGTTTACTCGTTCCTCTGCCGCAAGCACCTTGTTGCGCTTGCAGCAGCGCCGTGGTCTGGCATGTAGTACTATGTACGTCAAGGGTATACCTTCTAACTTCGACAATGACAAAGTGAGATCACTTTTTGAGGAGTTTGGAAATGTCTATGACTCGTATATTGCTCCTCCACGTGATCAACAGATGTCAACTTTTGCATTTGTGAGGTTTATCTCTGGAGAGCTCCCGGCAACAGTTGAGGAGACTGCGAACCTCCCACCTCCTTCCGAAGAGGAGATCAAGGAGGTCGATGCCGCCGCTTCGAAGGCGATCTATGCACTGAGCGGCACAACGCTCGAGGGATGCAACGTCTCTGTTCAGTATGCGAATAAGAACATGCCCGACCATGTCCAGTTCCAGGCAAGGCTTCAGATACGCAGGGAGCGGGATCCCGAATGGGCTGCACGGAAGTCCAATGACAACTATTCTGCGCGCGGTAACACGGCAGACTACACCAGAGGATTCAAGGAGGGATTCCAGGCTGGTCTAAAGGAGCACAAGAACACCGAGTAAATTTATACACTTTTTTTTTTGCGTTTACTGCTCAATTAACTAGCGGGATCGTGGCGGACCTTTTTCTCATCGCGTGTGCTGCTTACATGACATTTTGTTAGAGATTTGGAACAACAATTGGCTATTGAGAACTGGCAGCAGGAGAATAAGAAACCTACTACTTTTGTCATAATTTTTGTGGGCGATTATTGCTGGTTACAAGATGCACCTGGTTCCTGAGGATAGCCAAATTCGGGGCCATATCCATGGTTTGTATCGCGCGACTGCTGTGACTGTTTGCGCATACGAATCTCATATGCCTCCGATGAGATCGTACGCCCAGATGCAGTCTCGACTTGCAACGAATCATCGTGCATTGGTTTTGGCCAGTTGGTGTTTGGAAGAAGTGATTTGAGAGCTGGGCCAGGACTCCAGTTGGCATCAGGGAACTTTATGTCAAAGACAATAAAGAGATCGCCGCGATTCTGAGGACGCTTTTCCTGTGGCATTCCCTTGTTTCTGATGCACAGCACATCGTCAGGCTTTATAACTCCAGACTGGTGAGATACCTCCATCAAGCGGCCATCGAGGTGCGTCAATAGCGTCCTTGAAAATCCGCAGAGCGCCTCGGCTAGATCTATTTGCGCCTTAACAGACAGGTCATCTCCAGCCCGTGTAAAGGTGCTGTGAGGTTCTTGATGAAGCACGAACACAAGGTCTTGCGGCTGCTGGCCTGGTCTTTGATCTCCTTTGCCTCCAAGAACAATCTTTTGGCCGTCGCGCACGCCAGGCTCGACATGGATCTCCACAGTATCCTTCTCATCAGTTGTTCCAGATCCTTTGCATTTCCGACACTTGTGGCTATCGGGAACAACCTTCCCAGAGCCATTACAAGCTGAGCATACTACTTGTGCCTGGCTGAACAGTCCCGGTGCTACTTGGCGAGAAGTCATGCGAACGCCCCTGCCAGTGCAAGTGAAGCACTCACGCAAGACAGATTTTCTACCTCCTATGCCCTTACAGTGTTTGCAAATAATCGAGCGCACCAGCCGCACGCGCATTTTCTTGCCTCGAAACATATCCTCAAGTGTGACATTAAGAGGATGAGACTCGGTCCGTGGTGCTGGATCGCCATCAGCAAACATGTGCGGATCAAAGAATCCTTCGCCCATGTCGCCCATGCCAAAGCCGTCAAACATATCGTCTGGTCCACCACGCTCTCCGAACCGGTCATAGGCCGCTCGCTTGTTTGGATCACTAAGCGTTTCATAGGCGTGGCTGATTTCTTTGAATAGCTCTGCGCCTGTTGGATTCTTATCGGGATGATATACCTTTGCCAGCCTGCGGTACGCGCGCTTTATCTCGGTATCCGTAGCCGTTTCTTCGATCTCCAAAACATCGTAGTACGACCGCAACGCCATTGTCTGTATCCTTAATGCGGTTTGCCTCTGGTTCGACCAGCGGGAGCAAGGGTGAACTTAATATACTAAATGCTGCTCAAAGATTCTGCCACAGAAAGTTTCAAAATTTGAGCTGGTTCCTGTCTCACCTGCATGATCAATTATCTGGGGGTGTTGTGGGGCCCACCAATATCAGGTGGCGATCAGGGGAGCTCTGCTAGGAGAACTCAATTGGCTCATGTTTTCAAAGTGGCACCACATTCTTGCAGCAAGATGGACACGAAACCAGGCAAAAAGCTGTTGTCATTTTAATTCGGATAGAAACAAAAAATATGCGTATAGAGAGTGCTTAAGTGCATAACTCGTCGGTGATGGCACATCTAAGAGCTCTGGACAAAGCCCTTGCCCTTGTAACCCTCGGAGGAAATACCGCTGATCGGGTTGATGTTGTGCTCTCTGGCGTACTCGTTTGACATCTCCTGCCATTCCTTGGTCATCGTGTGTGGCTTGGAAACTACATGGTGGAGCGTGTCGCTTGTGATGCAAGTTATTGCGTAAAGTTAGTTAGCGCCAATGACGAAGTGGCTTCACTTTGCCTTAGAAAATGCGGGGAAACCCTTGCGAGTAGAACGTCAGGATTTCTGCATGTATGTGCGTGTGTGGGGGCAGATAGCAAAGATAAGACACATCGGCCATATCTATCTACCTACTATCGAGCAGCATATCTGAAAATAACTTACCTGAGTTGCGGACAAGAGTTGAGATAGTAACACTGACGGCAATGGTCCCGACGACGCCGAAAAATACTTTCCAGTTGTCTCCGGGCTTGGAGCGGGGACGACGGCGGTTATGTGGCCCGTATGTGGCGTAGAAGACTATGCGCACATAGCAGATATGCATGTTTTGTATGAAATAGTAAATATTGCCTACGAATTAGCTGCAATGTTGGGATTCAGAGACTTGAGATGTCGAATGCGCCAAAGCATAATATACTTACTAGCCCTCTTGTTTTCAATAGGGACCTTGTGCCAGTCGGCCTTCATAATCTCAGAAAGTCGTTTAACCTCCTCGCGCTGTGCAGTCTCCTGAAGCTTGCCAAAAGTTTCTTCGGCATGAACCAGCACTGGATTCACAGTGGTCGATTGGAAACGGCGGCCTGTTAGCCGAGCAGCGCCGACAGCAACGTTGCGGAACATTGTCTCGTTTTGGATTTGGGTAAAGTCCTACACAAAAACGCAGTCAGACCTCGGCACAATGGGAAAGCACAACAGAAGGAAGAGACAAACGGAATTTGAAATGCACCTAGAGAAGGAAAATATGGTCTCGATTCTCGCTCTCGCCCACCCCCCAGCAAGAGGTTTCCGATAGCACCTTGATCACACTGATCAGGGATCGGCGAGACAGACAAAAAAATTTCCCACCAATCGAAATGTGTCAAGTGGGTGTTGGTGGCAGTCAGAGCTCTGTCAGTTGATCCTTTCAAGCAGACTCTGGCTGCAAATTCAAGACCAACAGTGCATTCTATCTACTCCTCTTTTTTTGTCAATCCTCCTTTCTTGCACACCGTTGGAGCTATTTGTCTTTCTTATTGTTTTTATACTCGGTTGCGATAACTACTGGGGGAGTATAGCCGGTACACACCAACCGCCGCAGTAATAGAGTTCCAAGGTGCATTCCTCGTAAGGAATACACATAGTCAACGGAGGATAATCTGCAAGAATGGCGCACACCTGGTCAGCCGTAGCAAAGGTATGTCATTTTTATTCTAATACACACAGAAACATCCTTCAATTTAAAACCTTACTCAGGCCACGACAGTATATAAGAAAGAACCTAGGTTTACATTAAACTGACCGAAGATATCTGTAATGTACCTGGCCTTACATTTACTGTATTATTGCCCATGTAGAGCGGCCTACCTCGGGAGCCGCCACCAGCGCTACCACCTCAATATCCAATCAATCCTGTTGAAGATATCAAGCAACAACAGTCAAATCCTGAACAACAAGCAAATGCTACTGCACTTCGATTGGAGCCACAGCCAACTCAAAGGTTATTAAGAATTGGTAGCATAGATATTGCACTTGATAACATTACACTCGACACACAGGTAAGTCATTGCTGACCACTCCCAGTTTTAATATTCTTCTAGTTGTGTATTAGGATCAATATGCGGAGCGTGAGTGTTTAAATAAGTTTACTAAAGCCTACATATATGCATTTCCCAACCATCATATATGGTCATGTATATCATATCTGACGTGGTTGCTCCAAACAAAGTGCACAATGCTGTTATTCAGAGCTAGCTTCCTCTCTACATACCCCAGGATCCAGGTAATTACCATTCAACTAAATGCAGTTATAACATGATTATTGCTTGTCAAAAATATTTGTCAGCGAATATGCGAATATGCGGATATTAGCTAACTACACACACACATACATACATCTTGTACTCTTTGTTCTTTAAACCTTATCTACATTAGAGTTTTGGAAAGAGCAGTACAGGGAATATCGGCGCCGCAAACAAACCAAAGCTAGCGACACCGCCACAATAGAGGAGTCATCAGCAGCAACAATACATCAACTCGAAACAAAGCCTAGGCCTAAACCATTCAACTGGGCAGCACTACTCAAGCCAAACGGCGCTGGCGCCAACGCAGCAACGATAGGCAACACGCATGCAGCCAATGGAGCAGCTGCAAACAACGTCAATAACAATACCATTCAAGGACGAGGATTTGGATCGCTAGAGGATGCGCTTACGCGCTGGGAGGTGGTATTCAGCGCGCCGCCAATCCAGCCACGCGGGCTGGTGAACACAGGGAACATGTGCTTTATGAATGTGATTCTGCAGGCACTTTTGTATTGCAAGCCGTTTTGCAATATGCTCTGGAGTATCAAGGAGAGCGTGGCATTCAGCTTTAATAGCAGCACGCCGCTTCTGGAGGCGCTTATACAATATATGCACGAGTTTAAGCATGACAGGACGCGGCTATCGCAACAACTGGATGCGCTTGAGGAACCCTTTGTGCCCGAGAACGTGTATGAAGCGCTTTGGAAGAAGAATGTTTTTCAGACATTACGTGGTCAACAGGAAGATGCACAAGAGTTTATGAACTATCTTATCAACGGCATCCACGAGGAGATGGCTGGCGTTCTGCAGATGCGAAACGGTCATAAAAACGCCGATAAGACGCCTGCATCCGAACCTCGCGAGAACAGCAATACGAGCTGGGTAGAGGTCGGACCAAACAACCGCTCCATCCTCATGCGCGATGGTAGTGAGTCCATCACCAAGACACCCATTACGCAAATATTTGGCGGTATGCTGCGGTCGACTCTGACAATGCCCCATCCAGCTGGCGGGCATGGAATCCGTGCGCCCCAGAGCTCCAGTAGGGAGCCATTCCAATGGCTGGCACTAGCGATCTCGGAGGATGTCGACAGCATTGAGGATGCGCTAGACCAGCTTATGTCGCCGGAAGTCATTGATGGATACAGGAGCTTACAAGGAGAACCCGTAAGCGTGACAAAGCAGACTCTTCTTGAGCAGGTGCCACCAGTGCTGGTGTTTCATCTCAAGCGCTTTGTGTTTTGCGCCAACGAAGGCGTACAAAAGGTCAGCAAATTTGTTGAATATCCGCCGGTACTTTCGCTGTCACCAAAATGGCTTGCCAAGGCATCTGCTGCAGGCGCGCGTCGTAATGCGCAATACAGGCTTTCAGGCGTCATCTACCACCATGGTGCAAATGCAACAGGTGGGCATTATACGTGCGACATTTTGCGGTCATCCGATGAGTGGCTTCGATTTGACGACGTCAGCATCGAGTGCCTCGACTCGATCGACGATGTGCTGGAGGAAAAGGACGATCGAACTGCGTACATCCTGTTTTATTGTTTTTCGCAGAAAGGCTAAACCCCGAATAATATTATTGTTGTGAAGAACCCAAACATGGTAGATGGCGCTTGTTCCTGGGATCTATAACCATGTTCTGTAATTTGCAAAAGCATTAGCGTTTAGAAATGATTATTTTGGCGGGATTTGATATTGCGGGTTTGCACTGTTTATTATTTCAATCCAAAAGATACGGCTTTGGACTTTCGCTTAAAAAAAATAAATGACGAGCAAATAATCATCTCTTGCGTGCGCGCTTAGCGCTGGGAGCAGCTGGCGAAGTATCGGCATTGACATGGCGCTTGTCGTAGGCTTGGGCCTTGGCTTCCAGCTCATCCCAGTCCTCGCCCGACTCATCTTCTTCGTCATCAAAGCCCCCGTCATCGTCACTCTCAGTGCCAAAGTCAGACTCCTCCGACGACTCAGATTCGGATTCTTCAAACTCATCTTCAGAGACAGTAAACTCACTCTCCTCCTCCTCTGATTCATCGTCCTCGGCATCGCTGTCATGGGCAAGGAAGGCCCAGCCGCCATCCTGGTAAAAGCCAGCCGGATCCTTGTTGACCGTCTTCATGATCTGCGTCCAATTGAGATTGACGGGTCCCTCGGTGAAAGCCAGATTGACTGAGTCCAGCCATTCCTTGATGTCATCCAGTTGCTTCATAGGAACGGTGTTGACATGCACGGGCGCGCGCTTAAAGTCGCGGAAAACAAAGACCATGTCAAAGTTCTTAAGGTTAAACTGGACGCGCTCGAGATGTACAAGCTCAATGTCCGCCACAGTGAGGATGAAGAAAGGCGTGTCGCTGAGATGCACCAAACATTCAACAGTCGGTTGCAGCAACACATTAGCACGCGCCGGCACTCCGGTAAATGCAATGTTGCGGAAGGGTTTGTCGAGCTCAACATCGTGGTTACTGGCGTCGACGATCTTGGTAGCAAATTCTTCAAATTCCTTGTTCAACTGGCGACGGCGGCGCAACTCCTCCTGCTCAGCTTCAATCTCATCCTCGTCGCCATAGCGCACACGGCGGCGACGGTTGCCGGTCTCGTCGAAAGATGCATCCGAGGCCTCACGGTAGAACTGTATGTCCTGCGTCTTCTTCTTGCCAAGCATAATCGGGCGCTTCAGATGGAAGTGGATTAGCACCAGCAGCTCCTTGTCGCAGGGCTGGAAGAACATGTGTCGGATGTTGTTGAACAGAATGCTCACTGCTGTCCCGCCACTGCGGCCCGCGGCCATGTAGCGCAGTCCGTTGCTATGAATCTCCAGCGCTGCTGGGAAGCGTTTTCCGTCCGCAAGCGGCCGCATAAACACATCTGGTAGCCGCTGCGGCCGCTGGCCTGCAACTGGTACAAGTCGGTCCTGCTCAACCACATCGGCCAACTGTTCCTTCTCGGTTTCGCGCTTGACCTGGTCGCGCTTCAGCGCCGTAATGCTATGGTAGATCTCGCCCATGCGCGCCACGTCTGTTGAGCGGAAAGTGAGCGAACGCACAAACGTGCTGGTCGGATTGTCTGCAACTGCATTCTCTTTACGCCCCACACTCAGTCCTGGCGATACCATGTTAAGACGCAGGTACACGTACTCGCCTTCATCGTTCTTGCCAATATTCTTCAGCGTCGAGATGTGGAACGGAACAGCCATACCATAAATAGGCAGAATGATAGTGTCCGCGCGCTCATCCACCAGGATTTTGTTGTTGCGCGCCTCGCGCGGAATGGCAGTCTCGCGCTTGTAGCTTTCAAACTGCCGCACCACACGCCTCTCCACGCCATCATCACCTTCATCGCCCTCATCGCCTGCAAAGCGCCGCTTTCCATCCGCCTGCAGCCGCTCCAGCAGCTCCTTTTGGTGCTCACGACGCTGACGTGTGCTCGACTCGTCCTCCTTTTCATCGCTACGAAACTTGGACGATAGAATCGCCGATGTGCGCGTAGTCGGGGCACGCGCTGCTGGGGGTTTGGCCTCGCGCTTTGGTGCACGCTTTTGCGCCTCCTCTGCTTCCTCGTCATTAAAGAAGAATGACACGTCGTTTGCCTCTTTGATGCAATCTGTAATGACCTGCGCCCCAGGGCCGTCTCCAATGAGGACCGTATCGGCAAGCTGATACGCATACACTTTGGACTTTGGATCTTTAGCCTTGGTATTGGTCATGCCTTCCAACCCCACGCGTAGAACCGCCACCATGCCTGTCTCCAGCTTGCGCTGGCAGTTTTCCGAGAACGTATTCACGCCATCGCCCACCTCGAACCCAGTAATATGCCCGCAGTCCTTGACAAAATTCTCGACAAGTTCAGGCCGCTGTTGGCGAACGTATGCAATAGCCCTCTCGTATATTGTGCCCATCACTACTCCAGGGCCGAGCCAACCTAACATTTCCTTCTGCAAGCTAACCAGAAAGTTGTAGTTTTCCTCTTGCTTGGGTGTTGGGCCAATCATAAACGAGCGTGATACCGACGCATTATACATAAAGTAGCGTACGTTAAGCGTGCAGACAACAGTGCCCGGGTGTATCCTGTCTGTGTTTGATCTGGCTCTCAGCGACAGATTGTACTTCCCGCCACTCTGGATGATCGGCAGATTGCTCCACTCTATCATATCCACCTCTGGTGCAATCCCCTTGAGTCGCTTCTCAATAATCTTATCGTTTAGTTTATTATCCACTCGCTCCGCCAGCGTCCTGTGGCTAATTTCTTCATCCAAATCGAAGACCCTTGCCATCTCATCCACAAAGTAATCTTGCATCAGCAGCGATCCTACCTTCGCTGCTGTCTTCTCATACTCGATCTCACTTTTCTCCTTAACCGCAAGTGCATCGGCAACAAGAGGACTAATATCATGCATTTTAAAGCTAGCTTTGCTAGCGGCAAAGGCTGCCTCCCATTCGTCAACAATACTGCTTTTAGCTGTATCGGTTTGAATAACCCCGACATTTGGCCCGCTCTCTTTAAGCGCTGAGAGAACCTTTTCGTATATCGGTGTATTCTCGGCGCTTGGCTCCTTTGTAATAACCAATATCTCCAATGGCACACCTTTTGGAGTGTCCTGAAGCTGCTGCAAGATTTTCGCTACAGTCATATAAGATGACAAGAATAACATCGTTATTTAGGTGTTGTAATTATCAGACATACAGTGCTTTTGTATAACTAAACAAGTAGTTGAGCTAGTTGTGCACTGTGCAGTCCATTATTAGAACATGTACTCACCCTTTTTCCTCTGTGTGGTAATTATAAACTTATCCTTTGTAAGTAGTATAATCGTGTCGGAAAATTCGTAACCAAACAGCCACAGCTACAATCCAGTAGACAAGTCAAAAATATACAAGCTCTTCCATAGTTTATCAGCTGTTGTTTTTGTTGCTGCTGCTGCTGCTGCCATAGCCGCATACCCCCCAACAGTAGTGGTTGCTCTCAGAAAAGTCTTGGACTACTTACATGGGTGGCGATGGTTTTGCTGTAAATATCCGGTGCTGTCTTTCCGTGGATAACTAGAATCGAGTCGGTAGCTCCACCTTCGTTAGTTGCTGCAGCCTATTAAACCTTACAAACTTAATATAATTTAGATAAAGTTCTGACAATGCCTCGGATAACTATAAAATCTGGATGCTGCTAAACAGCAGTCCTCTGAACAGAGGAAGCGATGCGACATACCTTCCACAAGTCCATCAGACGCTGGGCCCTACGGTGAAATGCTGCCGTGTTAAGCTTTTTCTCAGGCATTTTCGGGTCCAAAAGCTCTGCAATCTCTGCAGCAAGGGTAAAAAGAAAAGTCAAAGAGTGAGATTTGTTACTGAAAAGAATACGCGAGCAAAAAAATATATAAAGAATTTATAAGTTGATGCTCAGCTGTCAGAGTGAAGAACAACTTTTGGAGTGAAAAGTATGTGAACGCGTGAGATGAACGCGCACGAAGAAGACCCGATCTGCAGTATTGATTTGATAATTTGCGTTTGTGTGACAGGATTTTCGGTTGACTTGTTTTTTTTTTTTGAGACAAAGTTGGCACTACCCAATATGTCTTTCTGAGCTTCGAGCGAAAAAAATAACACCCACCTTTCCTCACTATTTTCTCCTGTGAACATCTTTTTTCTCGTTCAGCATTGGTCTTCTAATAGATACTTCTACAACCAGGTTACTGGAGCTGGTGTAATTTGCAGCAAACTATACTGCATTTGACACCCACTCAGACAAAAACATTCTGAGATGGCTCAAATTTCAACAAGTGCATTGCAGAGTCCGGCTACGCCCACGCGCCAGTTGGGTGTGGCGCGTGGCACGCGACGCACGCCAGCAAGTCGTACTAAGAAGCCATATACCCGGCCAATGCAGGCGGGAGGGCATGAGCTGCAATCCGATTACCAAACACAGGGCAGTCCAGGTTTTCTCAAGGGAATGCGCAGTCTTGTCTCGCGCCTATGGGGCACTTCTTTGAAGCCGTCGAGAAGGGCAGCAATGCCGGCGACACCCTCGGGTGAGGCTGAAGTGGGTTTTGCGCGGAATGCTGGCGAAAAGGTACCGGCAACCATTGGGAATGAGAACGCGCATGGCATAAGACAGCCGGGCTCTTTTTCTGCTGCAACTGTATCAGGTGCAACTGCTGGTTCTGCTGCGGCAGCGGTGGCTTGTGGGGCCAGCAATGGTAGCAGCGACCACAGTATGCCAGTGACAATTGGTCGCGCAGCTACAGCGACAGGGCGTGCGCGTGCTCAGCGTCCTACTGCTGAGTCATTGTTTGCACCCTCGCCGTTTGCTTATAATAAACGGCTAGCAGCGGCAACGCCTTCGGTTGCTAACTTGCGCGACGTTGAACGTGTCAGGGCCGATGAAGGCGAGCATCTAAAGACACGCGCTTCGACTTCCCAGATTAATGCAGGGCCAGGAAGGGGGCTGAGCTGCACCCAGCTGTCTACTCCGTCGAATGGCTACTCAAAGAAGCATTTGGACGCCACACTCTCACGCTATGTATCTCCATCCAATGCACGGCGGCTTCTGAGCACTCTGGGGTCTCTTAACACGCCAATTCTTGATGCCAGGAGCCGCTCGGCTGGAGCTCCAGCGACCGTATCGAGTTCAACTGCAAGGCGCTCTGTAGAGCCGTCTGTGGCTGTTGGCGATCGGGCGACGCCTATGCCGCTGCGCAGGCTTCCTGTTTCATTGCTGGGTCTGAACGATGCGGCCAACAGGACATCACGCTCTGCACTTGCTGACTCTGCGGAAGTGCTAGATGCTAGTACACTGCGGCGAGGCGTCAGCAGCCGCAGAGTCCTTAATGAGCATGGAGCAGCGCCGAGTCTGGCTAGGACAATCCAGCTACAGCAGGCCCGCAAGGCAGTTGCCGATCGTCTGGTTCGAAGCAGAACAGCTAATTCTCGCGCAACTGGCAGTGACGCGGAAACTTATGCATCTACTTACGCATTTCATGATGGTGAGCAACCTAGCGCGTCTATAATTGGGCGCGTTCACCAGCGCGATGATGAGAATGACGAAATAGAGGAACAGTTACCTAAGAAACGCCGCAGAGGCACGAGCAATGGAGAAGTAGGCTTTGTGGGAGATGAGGCGGATTATTCGGCGCCAGAGCATGTCTCCAGACAACGAGCAGAGCGACCAAAGCGTCTCCATGGCAGACGTGCACTTCACGCGCGCCGTGCAGCCTCGGCAGCAGACGAGGGCATTACATGGCGGTTTTCAGCGAGGTTGAACCCGCTGTCGGATAACGAATCCAGTTCCAGTTCCGATGATGAGGACCGCGAAGCGCTATCGGCAAAGGTCCCTGCGGACAGGATTCGAGGTGGGGAGCTGATTGGTCTCTCACTTCGTCCAACCATGTCAGCATCGTCAGCTGGTGGCCTGGTAGGTGGTGCAACAGTATCTGTGCGGTCGACTGGCTTTGGTAGCAGCCGCAAGCCTATTCCGATATTCAGTGAGCCTGAGCAGCCCTCAAAATCGGCAGTCAGCGCTTCTGAGAGCTCTTCTGTCCCTGATCAGAGCGCGGGCCTAACCACAAAATCTGCCCCCACTATTGAGACGCCTGCTTCTTCAACTTCTGTGCCTAGTCTTGACACGGCGGTTCCAGCGACTACTGATTCTGAGGATGGATTACACAAGCAAAAGACTATATTCTCCAATGCATCTACCTTGAAGCGCGGAGCTGAAGAAAGGGAGGTACCCACGAAGCCCGCTACGTCAAGCGCACCCTCGTTTAGTCTAAGTGGCTTTTCAGCATCTAAGCGTCGCGCTGACGAGGATGAAGAACCTGTGAAGGATCAGGCTTCCAAGCCAGCACCGCCAACCGCAGCCCCCTTTAGCTTTGGCGGGGATTCGGCAAAGCCTGATTCCAAAAAGGGAGACGATGATATTGCCGAGATTTCGTCCAAGCCAGCAACCTTGGGTGCACCTTCATTCTCCTTTGGCGGATTCTCGGCGCCTAACAAAGCGGCCAATAGCAGCAACTCTGCGGCAAAGAGCACCACTCCAGTTTCGTCAACTTTGGCCGCTCCATCGTTTGGTCTAGGTGGCTTCTCAGCGCCGAAGTCTGGAGGTGAGGCTGTAGCGGATTCAGCGAAGGATGCAGCATCCAAATCGGCTGCACCAGCAGCTCCCACATTCAGTTTTGGGGGCTTTGGAAAGCCTGACGCTGATAAGAACGGAACTGCGGCTAGCGATGCGACATCCAAGCCGGAAGCCTCTAGCGCGCCTGTGTTCAACTTTGGTGGTGTGTCGACATCAAACCTCGGTGGTGACAACAAAGCACCCGACGAGAGCACATCCCAGAAGCCAGCCACATCGACCGCGCCAGCATTCGGCTTTGCGGGCTTCGGATCCTCTAAATCTGACACTAATAAGGCAGCAGAGACCACAGCTTCTTCAGCTGTGCAGGGATTCAACTTTGGTTCGTTTGGCCCATCCAAGCCCATTGCGACTGAAGGGACTGCCAAGGATACGGCAACCCAGCCAGTAACCACTGGAATTTCATTAGGCGTCACTAAGCCCGAATCGGCAACCAAGGACTCGGCGGACATAAGCAAACCTTCGTTCAAATTTGCCACGACAGGGTCTTCATTTTCGAATGCCCCGTCGCAGGCAGGCGCCGCTCCTGCGCCGGCTTTCAAGTTTAATCTTGGGTCTTCTGGCGCTGGCGCCAGCATTGCTGCAGAAAGACGTGACAGCACTTCAGTGGGAACCAAACCAGCTTTCAGTTTTGGCTCTGGGTCCAACAGTACTAACGCCTTTTCGTCGACTCAGACATCTACGTTAGGAGTGGGGGCCAAGGCTTCAGATGCTAACCCTTCGCGCAGCTTCTCGTTTACAAAGCCTGCAACCAGCGTCGGCGGAGGCAGCGGCAGCTTCTCCTTTGCCAGCGGGTCAACGTTTGCCGCTCCTACAAAGACTCTCGATCTGACGAAGACCGCATCCAAACCCTCCAACACACCGCCCAAGCCTGCTGCTGCGCCAGGCGCATTTGTATTTGGTGCCTCTAATGCGCCGCAGGCCTCGGACAGCATGGATAGCTCGCCTTCCTTTACACCAGCCCCGGCTCCAAGTCAGATCTCTACCAAGCCCCCGCCTTTCAGCTTTAGCTCAATCAACACGCCCAGCGCTGCCTCGTTCAACTCGGCTACCGTTCCAACGCCTGCCGTGCCGTCGTTTGGCTCGGCTGTTTCCGCTGCTGCACCATCGTTTGGTGCACCGGCTGCGACTCCCTCAAGCTTTAATTTTGGCGTGGCCTCTTCGCCGGCTGCTACACCTAATACTGGTAATTTCAATTTTGGCGCCAAGCCTGCCGCGCCGCAGCCGGCCACTGGCTTTGGCGCTGCATCGACACAGTCTGTTGGCGGTTTTGGAGGTTCGTCTGCGCAGCCCACTACTGGCTTTGGAGGTTCGTCTGCACAGCCCACTACTGGCTTTGGAGGTTCGTCTGCGCAGCCCACTACTGGCTTTGGAGGTTCGTCTGCGCAGCCCACTACTGGCTTTGGAGGTTCGTCTGCACAGC
>JANBQQ010000042.1:9119-76083 GCA_027577275.1 Coemansia sp. RSA 988 | reverse complement strand
ACCTCTGACTACTCATCGGTCGAGGACTACACTAGCAACGTCGAGGAGACCAGCGAGGAGGAGACCTCTGACTACTCATCGGTAGAGGACTACACCAGCAATGTTGAGGAGACCAGCGAGGAGGAGACCCCTGGCTACTCTGCCATTCCTCCGCCTGTTGACTCATCGGCCGAGGAGAACACGACTGACTATATTGCGTCAGACGTTCCCGAATACACTGACGGAGCATCAGCGCCCGGAAATGGATACCAGGCAGTTCCCGTCTACTAATCTGTAGCAGTTCGATTTCATTTTTTCTCGTTTCAATCGACAATACAATATATGTTCGATTTTTTACACATCAACTAATGGTAGCAGATGTGTTGCTTGAACCGGCAGTGTGTTGCATCTTTGCACCTCTTTCTTTTTCGTTAAATAGGCGATTCTAATTAATTCAGATTTTCTTGCAAAGAGTATAAGTAACAGTTGTGGAATTAGCGTGAAACTTGGCAGAGCACACACAATGAGTGAGGTGGAGGAGGAGCAGCCGGCGTACAGTATCCGGTACCCGTACGCATTCACACACATGAGCGGCAGTCCACACGGACGCGATGTGGTGCTGGCTGGGCGTGCGGGGCTGGCAGTGGTAGACGTGGCAGCACCGCAGACAGTGCGGACAGTAGCGCTAGACAGCGCGTGGCCAGTGTCGGCAGTGGCGTGGAGCGCAAGCGCGGCACACAGCGGGTGGGTGGCAACGGCGGCCGGACTGACGCTGGCGGTACACGATCTGGCGCGAGCCGGTGGTGGGCCAATGCGCGCGGTACGGGCACACGCACGGGCAATCACAGACGTGGCTTGGGCGCCGCTGACGCCAGCATGGCTTGGCTCGGCCTCGCTGGACGCGGCAGTGCAGCTGTGGGACGTGCGCCGTGCTGCGCGGCCAGTGTGGCGGTTTACGCGGTGGGAGGCAGCAGACCGACTGGCGTTTAGCGCGGCCCAGGCACATGTGCTGGCCACCGCGCACCGCGGTGGCGTGGCAGTGTGGGACGTGCGGTTCGGCTCAGCCCCGGCGCTGACGCTGAACGATGTGCACGACGACGTGGCCGCCGTGGCATGGCATCCGGAGCGCCGCGGCGAGCTATTGACAACAGCGCGCGACGGTGCGGTGAAGCAGTGGCAGGTAGGCGGCGCCCATCCAGATCTGAAGCACACTCTGGTGCTGGCGCATGGGGTGCTGGGGGCGCACTACGCGTCTGATGGCGACTCGCTGCTGCTACGCGTGGATGCGCCAGAACATGCTGCGCTGGTGCTGCGCGACAACGGTGCAGGGCTACACGTGGATCGGCGGCTGGCCGGACACGCGGCAGCGGATCTGGGCGCAGCATGGAGAGGGGCGGGAGAGATTGTGACGTGGAGCAGTGACCAGATTATGAGGCGGTGGGACGGGCAATATGCGAAAAAAGAGTCGCAAGTAGTGACTCGTGTGCCGTATGAGCCGTATGAGCTGTTTGGCTCAGCCGAGCTGTGTAAGGCGGGCGGGTCATTCGCCGCAAGCTTTGCCCACCCTGAGCAGCTGCTCCGGCGCGCGTCACGGCGTCCGCAAACAACGCGGCGGCCAGTGGCACCGGCCGACGGCAGCGCATCGGACGCATCGGACCCGATCGGCGGGCTAGCGGGGCAGTTGTGCGATTCGGACAGCAGCCAGGCGGAGCTGGCAGGTCCGCTGGACAGCAGTAGCGGCAAAGACGTGCGGGTAGCGTTTCCGCGGCTATGCGGGGCCGTGTTTAGTGGTGGTCGGTTGGTGGTATTCTTTGCGGCACTGTTTGGCGGCGGGCGCGGAACGGGGCTGGGCGGCGGGCGCACGGACCGCAGCCGCGCAGACACGGCCCAGCAGCTGCGTGTGCAGAGCAAGCCGCGCACGCTGCGCAAGTTAGAGCATTACCGGGATATGGTACTGTTCGGCGCGCAAAACCGCGATACCGTATTGCCGTTTGGATCTGCGGCAATCGACTCGGACGATGCGCGCGACGAGGAAGTGCCGCGCTACTATTTCCGTCAGCAGCCGTCGCCAGCCGCGGCGCATGAGCAGCATCCCTTCTTCCGCCCTGCGCGCCCCACTGCTGGGATTGGCAACACCGTGCTGTTGCGCCACGAGCGCACCGACCGCGCTGCTGATCGGGCCTTGGCGCGGCAATTTGCCGTCGCTGGTGCTGCGCCTGCGGTGTGCCGCCATAATGCGCGCGTCGCTGCACTCAACTCGCGTCGCGCACTGGCGCATGTGTGGGAGCTGCTTGCGTGTCTGATACAGCGTGTCTCGCCTACCGCCACGCGCCCCGTGCGCCGTTGGCTGCGTGCGGTTTTTGCTCACTACCAGCGCCGCGGTGACGTGCAGGCGCTGGCACTGCTCGCCTGCGTTCTGAGCCGCCGCACGGCTGAACCAGCTGTCGAGCCATCTGGCGTGCCACCTGTGCGGCCCCAGCGTGCGCAGGAAGTTGCTCAGCCGTCCACCGCGAAGCCGCAGCTAATAACGCCGTTGGACTCCGATGATATACGCGAGTTGGAGCAGCTGATGGCACCGTTGCCTCCCAAGCCGCCAGTCGAGCCGCCCAGGCCGCCGTCGCCGCCTCCGCCACCGTCTGCGCCCAGAGCCGGCTCGGCGGATGCCGCGCGCAGCCCTGCGGACCCAGCAGAGAACATCTGGCGACGACTTCGCAGCAACATGCTCGGGCGCACGACCACAGCCACAGGGCCTGGCGCGCCGCCACCAGTTGCGCTACCAGCACCGCAGCGACGAGTGCCAGCACGGGCGCCGCAGCCTCGCGAAGCACAGCTGTGGGCGGCACTGCAGAACAGCAGCGTGTCAGAATCGACGCAGGGCGTGGCGGCGCAGGCGGTGGCCAAGGAGCGGTCGTACGAGCGCATCAAAAACGCATATCGGCGGCTGCATACGCGAATGGTCGTGCGCACTGCAGATACGCCGTCGGCGCCGCCGGCACCTCCGGCGCTTGACCAATGGAAGCTGGCGTACGCACGCATCCTGTATATGTGGCAAATGGACGCGCGCGCCATCGAGGTGCTTAAGTGCCTGGCCGATCCGAGCTTGCGTGCGCTGTACAGCCAGATGCACAGCCAACCGTCTGTGCCGCGCCATGACAATCTACTACGCTCCGGGAACCCTGTTGCCGCCAGGCGCGACCCGATCGGTGGGCCGTGGCTCAGCTGCACCTGGTGCCACGAGTACGTCCACGGCCGCGCGCTAATCTGCCGGACCTGCGGGCACGGCGGTCACCAAGAGCACATGCTGCGCTGGTTCCGCTCCGTGCGCAGACAGCTTGTCCACAACGGTCTCGCCCCTGCTCAGCATGCATCTGCACCACCAGTTGCTGAGCTGTCCAGCCCAGTGCTTGCTGCCGACGGCTACTCCAGTCCCGATGGGCTCGACACCCTGCAATACACCCACGCATCTGGCCTGCGGCTGTTTGCCGCATCGCCCGACAGCACCGGTTCGCCATTGCCTGCGTCGCCTACTGTGCGCTACATTGCTGACCCCTCGTGGCCATCCAGTGCTAGCGAATCAGACGGCTGTTTGCGCGCGTCGCAATGCACCATGCTGCGTTGGGAGCTTTGCGGAGCACGGCGCGGCTGCCTCGGCAACCCGGACGAGGCACTTGCACAGCAGAGCACCGTGCCGACCTGTCCATCGGGCTGCGACTGCAACTGCTTGTACGAGTCACAGATGATCGCCTAGATCCTTTCCATTGGTTGGATCATCTTAATTCTATTGAGCTGGATCTGAAATGTCTGCTAACATACCCTGCGTGCAGTCGAGAAGCGCCTGCAAAGGCATTGCGAGTTTAAAATCCACGTCGCCGCCGCCCAGCCAAAGAACTGGTGGTTGCAGGCGCTGGATTGCTGCGCACACCACAAGCGGGATCTGCTGGCGCATACCCACAGGGCTCACACCGTTCTTAGCGAATCCCGTCAGCTCTTCCGCTGTCTGTTCGTCCACTAGCCTAAAGTGAAAGTGTCTCCGTGCCACTTCATTTCCGTCCAACGCACGCACATAGTCTGTCATTCGGTTCACATTGACTGTTTGCACGTACTGCACCACCACGCCAACGTACTGTTGGATGTGCTGGCTGCCGTCGGGTTTGCGGTGTGCTGGCAACCAACGCTTGTTCTCCATCACCACCATCTTGCACAGATGCGCAGGGCTCGGCGCGCACATGCTAAGTGCGCGCTGATACAGCGGCCATTCGTAGTAGCTGGGAGGTACATGGAAGATGCGGCTACTTGTTGTCAGCCCTGCCGAGTCAAGACCCTTGAGCACTCGCTGTACTCCTGGCGGCCATTGGTCCCTCTTCTGCTCAACTTCGTCGCTTGTTTCCCATTTGCTTGCTGCTGCGAAGAACGCGAGGTACCAGGCGCTGACCGGCGCTGTGCCCAGCAGCTGCGAGATCTGCTGGCCGACTTTTAGTAGAGCTGTCGGCCGATTCCCATTGCCCTCCATTTCCTGTGTTTTCGGGAAGGCTTTCGGTGCGTGGGGAAATGGTAGATAGCCGAACTATTGCCGATATAAAAGTGGAAAATGTAATCGCTATTTTTTTAGGCTGTTGTCGACGCCTTTGATTTTATTCTAAGAGCATAATCCTGCATTGTCAATTTATGGCATTCGAATGTGGAGTCTCCGGCCGGAGGCGTTTCTTAAAGGCGGTGTGCTTTTCTCGGCGACCGAAATGCATCCGACCGCAAGGATATGTCAGCCAGTCATTTTCTTGGCATTAATGACTGGGCTTCCATTTAAGAGAATGGTTACCCCTTTCCCCCCCTATTCTCCTTCCTTCCTCTCACTCTTATCTCTGAGAAACGAACTACTTTAACGCAAAATTTTTCAAGATGGCTATTGTGATCGGTGCAAACTTTGGATACTGCGTTCTGGCAGCTGTCGGGATTTCCTTCCAATGCGCTTTAGCGAGCGCTGCTGTTGGCGCTGCACGAAAAAAGTACAAGGTGGAATATCCTGATAATGGCGGCGGTCGCTTTTCTGATAAGCTGAGTGATGAGGATTGGATCAAGTTCAACAGCATCAAGCGTGTGAGCGACCACTACACCGAGCAGGTGGGCCTTGTCCTGAGCATGCTGCTGATGGCTGGTCTGTTTCAGCCAAAGCTCGCCGCCTCGCTGGGTGCTGCCTTTATCTTTGGAAGATTCCTATTCGGAAGAGGCTATATCTCAAAGGGCCCTGAAGGTCGTAAAATTGGTTTTATGATTTCAGCCTTGTCGTTCCTCGCCTTAATGGGCACTGCTGCCTACAATGCCGCTATGGTTACATGCTTTGCCTAATCTGAGAATGAGTTATCTCTTATTTTCCTGCTCCTTTTATTTTCTACGATTTTCTCTTTAAAATATATCCCCAACAGAATAAAAACATTACAGGCTACATTCTTTCGTATTTTCATGCAGTGTTGATTACCTCAAATACTTGTCGTAATATCTGTCTTTGACTGCTTACTACTTTGCTTGCAAAGCTTGGAAGATTTCTTGGGTTGATCGGCTGAGGGTACAGTATTCTGGCACAGAATTTTTGTTTATCTCGCCTAATCCGCTAATGGTGTACTGGAGAACTAGCTCAGCTATGGAATTGCCAAGGATAGCATAGAAATATGCAAAATGTATGGTTGAACGACTCTCAGTTATTAGCGCCAGTAGTGGGAGAGCGACTTCTTTATCAGAAGGAGGCATTGCCATTACTAGATCACTTGGGATACATGACATCGCGCACTGGCCGGAGGAAACCCAGCTCACGAAAGTGCAACATTTAGGGCGACTGCCGGGTTGGAGATAGAAGTAGCAGTTTATTTTAAAGCAGACGAGGCAAGCATTATAATTGCTGCTCCTTTTTTGTATGAGTCGCTATGTTGCAACATTGAGCGCCTGGCAGTGATCACTTGTCTTTGAGCTGTCTTTCAACTATCTGCATCGCATAATGTATATGTTGCGGCTTAAAAGATATCGAGATTGCGCAATGTACAATACAGTATCGGGTACAACCACATTTGAGCTTTGCAATACTAACGAGTACTACTCCTACAAGGTGAACATTGTATTGAATTTCAACAAAGTTTCCAAGAAAATACTGGTAACAGCTGCACAGATGGGGTCCGGCTTTGACGGTTTGGAAGCATATTTTGTCAAGAAATCCATTTAACGGAGCCCAAGCCGAGCGGCAAAAGCAGTGGAGAGCTGACTCTTCGAATCACTGCTGAGCAGCTGGCATTGCACATAGTAGTTACATGATGTGTGTGGTGTTTAATTGATGGCGTATCATCAAACCTGCGAATTATTCTAGTAACAGTTTTTTGCTATTTTCTTAGTAAAAGATCTGCTCTATACTAAAAACATCACACAAAAATTACAGCAATACCCTTCCACTCAAAGAAAGCAACAAATACTTTATTACACTTTGATATTTGTTCAAAAATCCTCATATCCACATCAACTTACAAAGCACATGTAAGAGATCACAACTATTTAAAACGATGGTCTTTTCTGCCTCTCTCTCGCGTAAACATTCCAATTTCATCCTCTGGCTCAAATAGTTGGGACTGTTGCTGACGAGGACTATTATTAGCTCTGCTTGTTGCTCTACTTCCCGCTCGGCTCACCACGGGTCGATTTGCCGCTCTGCGTGTGCTGGCTTCTGTTGGTCGAGCAAGTCGAGCTAAAGCACTGCGATTAGGCATTCCCGACTCAGGCCGAGCTACTTCGGTGGTTTGGCCATGACTTCTGGAATCTCCAAGAGCTGAAGCAACTCGGCGACCAACAACGTCTATTCTGTCTTTGTTCAGCGCCATGTCACTACGAAGACGAGGCGCATTGCGGACATGCAGATTCCTCTGCGGCCTTGTTTGAACTGCAAGTTTATTTGGTTTTGCTGCTGCTGCTGCTGTTGCTGTTGCTGCTGGGACAGGCAATGCCGAGACATTGGGTTGCTGATGCCTCGAGGAAGCTTGCACAGCAGGTTTGCTTGTGGCTTCCTGCACCTCGACACCAACTTCACCTGTAGAAACTAAATGACTCTCGAGAATTCTAGAAGCGTCATCTTCCATGAAACCCGCTGCTGCTTCTGTATCGAACCGGCGTTTGTAGTTTGTATCCATTATTAACTTGCCGCCAAGGAATATATCATCCTCAGTAAATAGAAGTCTGTACATGGAATCAGCAACTGCCTTTATAGCCTGCCCACAGCCGCCGCAGCCAAACTTCTGCAGATACTTTTCTGGACAGCACAGACAACCGAGACGTAGAGTGGCAGTCATATCACTCCCGAGAAACTTCCATCCGTACTTTGGATCGTCAGAATCGGGAACCAGCCCGTTAATCGATGCCAGCGAATGCAGCATCACCATAAACAGTGACTCGAGATCGTGCATGATACTGCGCTCAGTTGCGCCAAGCAGAATCTGCACACTCATGAATAGAGGCGTCCCAGTAATCGAGTCGTGCTCGTTTTCGTTCTGTGTGATATTAGTATCGCCAAAGCCCCAGCGTTGGGCCAAATCGCCTGTATTTGCCCACGGAAGAAACTTTGCGTATCCCCAGTCTATCAAATATGCGCGCTTATTCTTAATGGTAATGTTACCATATGAGATATCCCTGTGCAGTATTCCGCTATCGTGTGCGCGAACAAGAGTCGTTGCTACTTGCTTGGTGTATTCTGCTAATTCGTTCTCGCGCGCAGACCTGGGATCAGTAGCCCTTCCCGGCTTAGCAAAATACGTGCCAATCGGAATGCCGCAGTCCTCGAGCAAAAGCAGCTCAATGCGATATCCGAACGAATTGTCCATGATAAACCCGTGATCGATAATGTTGGGAACACCTGGAACACCAGCAGCCTGTAGCGCCTCGTACATGGCGCACTCTGGAAGTCTGTCAACTGGCGACCATGATAATTTAACAACAACCGGCTTACCCTGATAAGATGACCGGTATAAGTAAGCTAGCCGACCAAAAATATGCACTGTTTTGTGGATACGGTCTCCGAATAATACCACATCGCGGTTCTCTTGTGAGCTCTCCTCAATAATCATGCGAGTGCTACTGCTATCCGATAAAATTTTGATTCCATAGGGTTCACTCTCCACATGACACATATGGCCAAAATGTTCCGTGGGCAGTGTCAGAAGAAACCAAAGCCTTGAGAATGCCTCTGCTATTCTATTTTTCGCTGCTGGATTGAGAGATGAGCCGCTCGTATATCCAATACATCCTATATTTGCTCTATACACCTTATTGCGTGTAAAGATGAATAAATCGAGTGACTCCCCATGAAGCAATATTACTGGAACAAATGTGCGCAAGGGCTGCTCGCGCCAAACAGCTAGTGCGTAATCTCCCAGTTGACCAAGTACGCTGCAAGGAATACGTGCTCCGTAGCTTGTCCGCTTCACCTCAAACACGATATGCGAGGTGGAAAAGGATCTGAGACCTTCTTCAAAACAGAATAATCCGTCAGGCTTGATATTCGAGCCAGCGGTCACATAGTTCTGAGCTTCATGAAAGATGTACGGCGACGTCTGATAGGGAGTGTGCTTTAGATTTTGCCCAGCAGTATTACATATCTCATGGTAGATGTCGATAAAATGGCCGACCAGGGCACTCTCCTTATCCAGGTACGGCCCTTGGGACTCGGCACGCTTGAACTTTCCGCGATTAAAGACCAGAGACCGCTTAGCGATCTCCAAAAATACATCCTCAGAAGTTTCTCGGAAGCTCTCATATTGAGCTCCAAGTTGAAATTGGTTCATAGCAGCTATGAAGGGCGTGCCATTTACTAGCCTTGCCTCTACGTTTTTCCCAATAACCTTGCGTCGCTCCTCAAGCTCGGGATTGTTGTCTGCAGCATCCCCCGTGATTGATACCGTGGTCTCCCGAAGACGTGAAGGAGTCGCAGATATGTTTTTAAGAAAACTAGGCTACATAAACTCAATAGGAAATATCCAAGAAGTTGTCAGGTTTAGCTGCTCTCATGTCCACGACTGTTTCTGATAGCTATTCAAGTATAAAGAGACGCCCTAAACAACTTCTTACCTGTTTTGAGCTGCTGGATTTTGATGGCGTCATAAACTGACTTATATACAAGTCACCAACGGCTAGGTTTTCTGGGTCAGTGCCTGTGGTGGACATTGTGGTTGAATGAGAATATGAAAATAGCGATTTGGAATGAAGAACGTGGTGAAGATGCAAAATATTTAAGCAGTTTTGATTTGTGCAAGGATAAAGAGAAGTAAAATTGTTATTATTGAAGGGAAAAGGTGCTGTTGGTTTGGCAAATAGCTATTAACACAAACAACAAAATAAACGTAAACAATTCACTCCAATAGCAATAGGCCAATCGGAGTTTTCAATTTCAGAATCAGGAATCACAGTTCGACCTACAGATCAACTTTTCAGGCTGGAAAGCGGGAATGGAAGAAGAGTGGATTTATCGCTTCAGTTTTGATAGTATGCAAGTTCCTCTTTGCTAGTCCCTCTGCCGTGCCTTCTATACCAGAGGCTTGGCTCCTGCACCAATGCCTTTAGAGTGTGTAAACACTCCTATACTGGGAATAAAACTCGACATTGCCCTGGGATTCAGGTCTTCCTGTTCATCGGTATTAATGCGCCGTCTTCATAGGGTAGCCAGTATAAATAATATCAACATAATATGGCATCAGTAGCTGACTGGCGTAACTCCTGCGCCGAGTCATTGAGATTAATCAGTTGGTGCGATTTATTTACACTTAGTTTGTTGTTTGTGTCAGCTACTTTTCTTCAAAGTAACAGACCCCCTTTCCTTTCAAATAAACCACTTTTACCTCTTGTACACTTTATAAGAATGCTTTATTATTCTACACTCTCACCACACACTTAATTTCGAATCCCTGCTTTCCTCTCATTCGGCAACAACAGCAATGTCCAACGCAGCCGCTAACCTAAGAGAGCTACCAGTCGATGACTGGCGAATAAATCAGACCATGACGCCGTCAAATTCCGGCGGTTCACAACAGGTAAGCATTTATCTGATGTCTTTGTTTCTCGTTGGATAGATTTGAGAGACGGCAATACACAGCAGCAGCTAACCCTAAGGTTTCTTTGAATATACCGATGCTTGCATTACATAGTCAGGATTGATTGATTTCATGCCTGCGGGCTCTTCTCGCCCCCGTGAGGCTACTGTATCAACCACTGAAGATGCCACAGACAACAACCCTGAACTTGAAGAGCGCCGCGTAGTTATTGGAAAGGCTGTTGAGTCTAGACTAGGCGTTATCCATAGCTTTGCGGAAATGTTGGAAAAGTTTCAACTTCGAGAACAGTTTGAGAACTTCCAGGATGTGCCCAACGATATATTTTTGGACATTGCTGAACGGTCACTTGTATTTAGCCATGGCGGATTTAGACGCGTCGGATCACAAGAGCCTTACCAGAACAAAAAAAGTGCTCTTGTTGATCACTTTACTGATATCCACCAGGAGATATGTAATACTGCTTTGCAGAGTCTAAAGGGCAGCTGCTATGAAAAGTCGCCGTATGCCTTTCATTTCTCACAGAACAGTCTGACGGCTGGTTCGAATATCAGACCCGATGGGTTATTCTGTTTCTGGGATGGTCACGAATCCTACTCAACAGCGCATATCGTTCTTGAAGCGAAGAAAGCGAGCTATGGGGAGAATATTCCTCCTAGTGTACTTGGCCAACTTGGTGATTATGCAATGGCTGTCTGGCGCGAACAGCCCTTACGCACGTTTATCCCAGTTATGTTGCTTCATGGGGAGACACTCGATGTATTTATTTTTACGCGTAGCGAGGTATACAGAGCAAGAGTAGGCCAGATAGGAGTTTCAGACAGCTCGGGATCAGATGCGTCCGTGATTGCCGAAACATTTTGGAACCTTTGGTTTATTTTGACGCTACCTGCTGGAAGTTTTGGCCATATTTCTCATGTAGACAGCGCATCCTCCAGAATCAAGGTCACTTCAAATAGGAGTGGTAGCGCACGTGTGGAGATCAGCGTGGACTTCTGGAGTGATCACAATATTCTATCATTTAAACAACGTATTCAAAAGACGGTTCGTATCTTTGGTCGGCTGACCCACTTATACCGGTCTTCTTATCAGGGCAAATCGGTAGTTGCCAAGGTATCCTGGTCGCCAGTTGACAGTCTTCCAGAGTGCGCCATGTACGAGGCACTGCAGACAGCTGGAGTTCCAGGTGTTCCCAAGGTCATTGATCATGGGGTTATCCAGGACGATTTGTTCGGATACCGCGCCGAGTTGCTTCTATTAGAAGACTGTGGCATGTCAATTGGCGCATACTTTGCCAAACGAGGAAGAATTGCCAATAACAGATCTGCGCGCGAGGGCGAATTGGCTGAATACACCAAGCAAGTAGCAACGACGCTTGTACGTGCATATGATAGCGGAATCCTGAACAGGGATATCTCTAATGACAACATCACTATCAAGAATAAGCGCGCCTACCTGATTGACTGGGGATACGCGAAGTTCCTTCCGTGGGCAGATATAGGCGAGTTGACTCGGCGCTGGGGCTTTGAAGATGGTATTCCACAAAATGAAGACACGTATGATTTATTTATTGGAACACCTCAATTTATGAGTGTACAGACGCTGCTTGGCGCAGCCGAGCGCAATATCATGAATGACCTCGAGTCATTATTTATGGTGGTGCTGCATTCGCTGGTGTTGATTAACGGGTTGGATCCCGACTCCGATGACCCAAACTACGCATGGAAGTTTCTTAGCAATGAAATGACTGCCACCCTACGCCTTGGTTGTCTGTGTAGTGCAGAGAAGTATCTGCAGAAGTTTAATTGTGGTGTGTGTGGGCCACTTATAAAGCCCATCGTTGATTCTCTGTATCAGGTGTTGTTCGTTGAGGATGAAATATTCCTTGGTAACAAGCTGGTTATGGACACAAGTTACAAACGCCGGTTCAATGCAGCCGCTGCAGCGGTTTTCATGGGGGATGACAATTCTAGATTGCTTCAGAATCATCTGGTCTCTTCTGGCGACGCTTGTGTTGAAGTGCAGGAAGCCTCACTTGATACCACGACACAAATTCCTGCAAGACATAAACAACCTGATACCCCGGCCTTGCCTGCTCAAACAGCAGCAAAGTCAAAAGTGCCGGCAGCGCAAACGAGACCGCTGAGGAATCTGCATATCCGCAGCACGCCTCGTCTTCGTAGTAATAAGGTACCGAACAAAGACATAATGGGCATTGCTGATTGTCGGGTTCCCTCAGCGCTTGGAGATCCCAACACTCATGGCCGAACTACTAAAGTAGCTCGGCCTGAGTCGGGAATGCCTAATCGCAGTGCTTTAGCTCGACTTGCTCGGCCTACAGAGGCTAGCGCACGCAGAGCAGCCAGTCGACCAGTGGTTAGCTCGAGCGGCAAACAGAGCAAAAAACCGAGCTGACGATAGTCCCCACCAGTAGCAGGCGCAGTTACTTGTGCTTGAGGATGAAGTCGGAATGTTTACGCGAGAGAGAGAGGCAGAAAAGACCATCGTTTTAAATAGTTGTGATCTCCTACATGTGCTTTGTAAGTTGATGTGGATATGAGGATTTTTGAGCAAATATCAAAGTGTAATAAAGTATTTGTTGCTTTCTTTGAGTGGAAGGGTATTGCTGTAATTTTTGTGTGATGTTTTTAGTATAGAGCAGATCTTTTACTAAGAAAATAGCAAAAAACTGTTACTAGAATAATTCGCAGGTTTGATGATACGCCATCAATTAAACACCACACACATCATGTAACTACTATGTGCAATGCCAGCTGCTCAGCAGTGATTCGAAGAGTCAGCTCTCCACTGCTTTTGCCGCTCGGCTTGGGCTCCGTTAAATGGATTTCTTGACAAAATATGCTTCCAAACCGTCAAAGCCGGACCCCATCTGTGCAGCTGTTACCAGTATTTTCTTGGAAACTTTGTTGAAATTCAATACAATGTTCACCTTGTAGGAGTAGTACTCGTTAGTATTGCAAAGCTCAAATGTGGTTGTACCCGATACTGTATTGTACATTGCGCAATCTCGATATCTTTTAAGCCGCAACATATACATTATGCGATGCAGATAGTTGAAAGACAGCTACTGATGCCATATTATGCTGATATTATTTATACTGGCTACCCTATGAAGACGGCGCATTAATACCGATGAACAGGAAGACCTGAATCCCAGGGCAATGTCGAGTTTTATTCCCAGTATAGGAGTGTTTACACACTCTAAAGGCATTGGTGCAGGAGCCAAGCCTCTGGTATAGAAGGCACGGCAGAGGGACTAGCAAAGAGGAACTTGCATACTATCAAAACTGAAGCGATAAATCCACTCTTCTTCCATTCCCGCTTTCCAGCCTGAAAAGTTGATCTGTAGGTCGAACTGTGATTCCTGATTCTGAAATTGAAAACTCCGATTGGCCTATTGCTATTGGAGTGAATTGTTTACGTTTATTTTGTTGTTTGTGTTAATAGCTATTTGCCAAACCAACAGCACCTTTTCCCTTCAATAATAACAATTTTACTTCTCTTTATCCTTGCACAAATCAAAACTGCTTAAATATTTTGCATCTTCACCACGTTCTTCATTCCAAATCGCTATTTTCATATTCTCATTCAACCACAATGTCCACCACAGGCACTGACCCAGAAAACCTAGCCGTTGGTGACAGGATGTGCCCAACGATATATTTTTGGACATTGCCGAACGGTCCCTGATATTTAACCAACACGGGTTTAGACGCGTCGGGTCACAAGAGCCTTACCAGAACAAAGAGAGTGCCCTTCTTAGCCATTTATCGATATCCGCCAGGAAATTAGTGATGCTGCTATGCAGAGTCTAAAGGGCAGCTGTTATGAAAGGTCACCATATGCCTTTCATGACACACAGAATGGTATGACAGCTGGTTCGAATATCAGGCCCGATGGTTTATTCTGTTTCAGGGAGAGTGGCAAATCCTTTTCGACGGCGCATATCATTCTCGAAGCGAAGAAGGCGAGCTACGGAGAGGATATTCCTCCTAGTGTACTTGGCCAACTTGGTGATTATGCAATGGCTGTCTGGCGCGAACAGCCCTTACGCACGTTTATCCCAGTTATGTTGCTTCATGGGGAGACACTCGATGTATTTATCTTTACGCGTGGCGAGGTATACAGAGCAAGAATAGGCCAGATAGGTTTCGCGTACAAATCGGGATTATATGCGTCCGACATCGCCAAAACATTTCGGAACCTTTGGTTTCTTTTGACGCTATCCACGAAGAAATTCGGCCATATGTGCCATGTAGACAGTACACCCTCTGGAATCAAAATTTTGTCAGATACCAACAGCACAAACAAAAAGATCAGGGTAGGTTTGAGGAGCGATCGCAACTTTCTGTCGTTAAAAGACCGTATCCACAAAACAGTTCATATTTTTGGTCGGCTAGCTTACTTATACCGGTCATCTTATCAGGGTAAGCCGGTTGTTGTTAAATTATCATGGTCGCCAGTTGACAGACTTCCAGAGTGCGCCATGTACGAGGCGCTACAGGCTGCTGGTGTTCCAGGTGTTCCCAACATTATCGATCACGGGTTTATCATGGACAATTCGTTCGGATATCGCATTGAGCTGCTTTTGCTCGAGGACTGCGGCATTCCGATTGGCACGTATTTTGCTAAGCCGGGAAGGGCTACTGATCCCAGGTCTGCGCGCGAGAACGAATTAGCAGAATACACCAAGCAAGTAGCAACGACTCTTGTTCGCGCACACGATAGCGGAATACTGCACAGGGATATCTCATATGGTAACATTACCATTAAGAATAAGCGCGCATATTTGATAGACTGGGGATACGCAAAGTTTCTTCCGTGGGCAAATACAGGCGATTTGGCCCAACGCTGGGGCTTTGGCGATACTAATATCACACAGAACGAAAACGAGCACGACTCGATTACTGGGACGCCTCTATTCATGAGTGTGCAGATTCTGCTTGGCGCAACTGAGCGCAGTATCATGCACGATCTCGAGTCACTGTTTATGGTGATGCTGCATTCGCTGGCATCGATTAACGGGCTGGTTCCCGATTCTGACGATCCAAAGTACGGATGGAAGTTTCTCGGGAGTGATATGACTGCCACTCTACGTCTCGGTTGTCTGTGCTGTCCAGAAAAGTATCTGCAGAAGTTTGGCTGCGGCAGCTGTGGGCAGGTTATAAAGGCTGTTGCTGATTCCATGTACAGACCTCTATTTACTGAGGATGATATATTCCTTGGCGGCAAGTTAATAATGGATGCAAGCTACAAACGCCGGTTCAATGCAGCCGCTGCAGCGGTTTTCATGGGGGATGACAATTCTAGATTGCTTCAGAATCATCTGGTCTCTTCTGGCGACGCTTGTGTTGAAGTGCAGGAAGCCTCACTTGATACCACGACACAAATTCCTGCAAGACATAAACAACCTGATACCCCGGCCTTGCCTGCTCAAACAGCAGCAAAGTCAAAAGTGCCGGCAGCGCAAACGAGACCGCTGAGGAATCTGCATATCCGCAGCACGCCTCGTCTTCGTAGTAATAAGGTACCGAACAAAGACATAATGGGCATTGCTGATTGTCGGGTTCCCTCAGCGCTTGGAGATCCCAACACTCATGGCCGAACTACTAAAGTAGCTCGGCCTGAGTCGGGAATGCCTAATCGCAGTGCTTTAGCTCGACTTGCTCGACCAACAGAAGCCAGCACACGCAGAGCGGCAAATCGACCCGTGGTGAGCCGAGCGGGAAGTAGAGCAACAAGCAGAGCTAATAATAGTCCTCGTCAGCAACAGTCCCAACTATTTGAGCCAGAGGATGAAATTGGAATGTTTACACGAGAGAGAGGCAGAAAAGACCATCGCTTTAAATAGTTTTTATCTCTTGTATGTATGTTACGAACCTCCCGAGTTGTGGAGCCCTTTTAGTAAAAAGAATATTATCATTAAACTTAAAGAAAACATTGAAAACAATTGCTACGCTGCGTGCTCCGCTTTTATCGGCTTACTGCGTAGCAAACAACAGAAACAATCATTGTGAGAGTTAGGCTGGCTGCCCTCACATGTTGAGGGGTTTGATCGGAGCATTGTTCCCTTGCTCAAGCTCCGCCCCCTCAAAACATGTATTTTGTACTTTAATGTGGATATGAAGATTTTGTATAAAAGAACTAAAAAATAAGAAAATATTAGATGATCTTTTCGTTAGCCCAAGTATTTAGAAAATGTATAGTACCCGTAGCTTTTTCGTAGCTGTTGGTTGCACGCAATGAATTGTCACTGTCAACACACGATCATTTAATTCCAATATCGGTATAGTTATTAGTTTAACGGGTAAAAAGAAATACTAAACATTTACTATACTATCTCATGTCTGTACATGGCAATACAGCGGTTGACCAAGGTGCTGCAATTCGATTGGACTTTTTTGCAGACCGTATCAATTATCTATAGACTATGGATGACTTTCCATTGCAAGAGACATATGCGTACTTTGCGCACTTGATGTTCAACAAATCATACGCACTGAATAGTGCTATAGATATACGGCTAGTCCACATGATACAACTATATGATGATTCGCCGCTGTATTCTAGACTTAGCGATGTAATTTCAGAATTGGACGGTAGGCAATACTTGTGAAGCAGACCATGGGCGTAGTCTTTAAAATTGTTTTCGTCATCCGATTGATTTAAATAGTTCATAATTGTCTCGGTATCCAAATATATGTACTCATCCTCTGCAGGATCAGAGCACCATTTTTCTTTCAACTCGGCGGGCGTACGCGGCTCTGTATTCCGCGATCCATTATGAATTTGGAGGCCCTTTACTGCAAGATTTTTCAAGGCAGGCATGAATACTGATAGTTCCAGAACATCACCGAATTTAAGGGAAGCACATATTTCCAGGTGCGTAATAGAGAACCATGGTATGCGGTATGGCTCTGGCGTTTTTGCAACTTTGGACATTATTTTGAAGATGTGTCTGATACTTGGATGCACCTTGAATATTAGATGAGTGTTGTCATCCAATCCATTTGCTACCATTCTCTTCTCAAGCGCCCCCGACACCCTTTCGCTAAACAGTTCGGCCTCTGTACCAAATTTCATGTATAGTGGACTGCGGCTGATCTGTGATCGAGACAAGTTCAACTTCTCCAGTGGCGTTTTGCGGGCGCTGTCGAAAAAGATAAGACTTCTTAGAAATAAGAGTTGTCGGGTGTAATACTGAATGTACCTCCAGTCAGTCAATCCTCTATACTCCCTTTTGATTCTAAAAAGAGGATTCGTAAATAGCTCATCTTCGTTATGTATGGACAGTGTAACGTCTGTGGCATCTTTTACAGGAATATGTCTACTATACACATCATGCTTAGCTAGCTCCCTCCATCGTCTACATACACCTATAAATGTGAAGCCATTCAACAGTTGATCCTCGGAAGAACGCGCCGAAGATATAGTATAAAGGTAAAATATGTGCATAAGCACGTCGTCTGAAAGAGCATTCGAGGTAGCCATATTGCGGATTTGCTGTTGTTGTTGTTGTTGTTGTGATACGCAGAGTAAAGATAGACTAACGTTAAATATACCTTTCAGAAATAGTCTAATTAGTTTGAGATACTGCTTCAAAAACTAGTGGATTGCCCTGAACTAAACTTATATGTGTTTTCCGATAGCAAAAAAAAGCCCCCACCCTTCAAGGGATGCAGTAAGTGGTTCTGTTTGTTGCCTAGGTCTTGGTGACACGTGTGCCTTTGTCAATTGCCAACATCAAACGCAGCCGCCTAATCGTATGCGCTGATGTGTCTCGTGAAAGATATTGAGCTGCGCATTCTGCCATCTTAAATAGAAAGCGATAAGCACACAAAGAATTATTTCTTTGTCTAAACATTGAATAGAAGCTGCTCTTCTTTTTTTACATTTGCATGCACGATTATCCTTAAATTGGAGCCCAAGTCTTTTTGTTTTGTTTCAATTAACAAAATCATATACATTAGGAATCCTTTTTGAGATTACCATGATCTACCGTGTATAGACACCACTATCCAAAAACAGAATTTCAAGAGCCAGGAGCCATGCATTTTTATGCGCTTCGCTCAAATGCAGTTGGTCAAGGTTGTCAATTGACTAAATGGTGCCACTACGCATGAGATAGCCCATAGCCCAAATCACATTATTTGCTTATTGCGGAATTGTAAAGAAAACATTTGTAGGACGAACAAGCCAAACGAATGCATTGGTTCCAGATATATGCACTATTTTTGCACAAAATATCCGACTACCATGGACGAGTGGCGCAGACAAAGGTTTTATGCCAACTTTTTGTATCTGCCAAGTGCAAATGGGTGGCCACTATTTGTACGCACAACACACATAGCAGAACCTTTTGGTGTACATACTGCCAAGTTTCTGCTATCACCAATTTGCGTGATTGATTATATACTACCAGCGCGATAACTGCATGGCAACAAAATCTGGCTAATATTCACAAGCTTGCAATTTAGTAAACCATAGTGGCGAGTATATCAGTATAGCCGGGGCATGTGGTTTAATTTAGCTTTTGTGGACATTTTCAAAAGATTATATTCAGGGATACTGTCGGATGATACAATTCACGCTGGCTTATTTTAACAAAAAACATTGCAGCGTTGAAATTAAAAGTATTTTTCTCAAAAAGAAATGACAAGGGGCGAATTTAGACCTCGTGGGTGCCTGCGGGGGGTTTAAAACACCCCCGTATTCGTGTAAATTAAATTCGAGCATATTTTTTTCTTCTATAGCTGCGAGATACGGTTGATGAGCTTAATATGGTGTGAAGGGTCTTAGTGTACCGATACGGCAAATTCATGGGCGCCAAATGGGTTTTGCGGCCAAAGCTCAAAGCTCACAATCTAACTGGTAATGATTTGCCACAAAATAGTCAAAAACCAAAAATGTAGATATTTTAGAGGCTATGTAATGCTGGATGTGATCTCGCAGTAGAAGCTTTTTGGATATGAGCAGCAGCCAACTCGACTGACCTAGGTGAATCGAAGATAGCCAGCTTTTTAAAGCTCAGCTCGGTTCGGCTATTCTTGAAGAGCCGTCGTAAACAAGTGGGGTTTAGGGGGAAGGGGGTGACGAGAATGCTTCATGCGCATGTAAACTTTCATCTAATCTCGCCAGCTTGTTCTTCTCTACTTGAAAATATTTACTTCTACTTTACGCTCATTGTGACTGCCGGTAAGTTATCCTCTACGACCGCTTCGTGCTTTCTTTGATGTCTTTTCTTTAAAATAAAGCGGCGCGCTTAATTATTGCAATACATTAACAGCCAAAGGCTTCTCTGTGTTCTGTAAAACACCACGAGCTGGTGAATGTGGAGAATATAGACAAACGACCAAGCACATAACGAAAATACGAACAGAACCAAGATAACAAGCTTAGACTTTTGAAAATGAGTATCGTAATTGGAACCAGCTACGTGTGGAACATCGTGACGGCTACAGTGATGGGATTGCAGACGGCGGCGTTTGCTGGGTGTGCGAGCAGGCAGAAGGAGCGTCTTGATCTGCCACACAGCGCCGAGGTTGGAAGCCGTGTGACAGAGAAGCTGAGCGATGAGGAAAACGAGGAATTCTCGCGGTTCCAAAAGGTGCACCAAGCACACGTGGAGTACACGCCACTTGCGCAGTCATCGGTGCTGTTGGCTGGGCTGTTTTACCCGAAACTTTCTGCGTATGCGGGTGCAGCCTATATTGTCGGGCGTCTTATTTACAGTATATCCTATATTAGATGCGGTGCAGAGGGTCGCAAGTACGGCGTCTTCTTCATCTGTCCGTCGGTGATTACGCTGCTTGGCGCATCGCTCTATGGATCATTCAAGGCACTTTCGCTGATTTAAATAATTATTGTGTGTATCGCTGCACCTTCGTGTTTGTTGGAATGTACTGATTTTTTTTAAAACGAATTAAACACTAACATTGATAAACATGACTGAAAAAAATACGCAGATACAAGAAGTACGAGTTGTTGCTTTTTAGCTTTTGTGAACCGGATGAACTAGCGCAGTGGATGATTGAGTTTAAGCGCAAGTACGGATTCAGTAGTCGAAGCTAGTAGTGAAGACATCTGGGGCTGCATATCCTTTGAGAGGGACATACATCCACTGGCAGCGCAGGCTGTGTCGTTTGAAGAGACCGACATGGCCGACATCCGCGAGAAGCGCGACTGTTGCGGTGCTACTGTACAGTCATTCTTTGCTGTCGGATAAACAATGCCGGCTGTAGCAACTGCTCGTTGTACTGGGGGCTGGGCAGGATGGTAATGCATGGACTGTGGACGACCCGGGGAGCTAAGGGCCGACCACGTAGCAACTTGACTGGTTGCAGGATCGCGGAAAGAGGCCATTACGGCTTCGAGACGCGGACACACGCGCTCGCTAACTGCCGCCACGCTGCCAATTGATTGCACGGACATGCGGCTGCCGCGACGCATGCAGCTAGTAGGCCCACCTCCAATTCCAAGCGATATATCGCGGGACCGATACTCCCCACGGCGACTGCCAGTTGGACCGCGTGGCATAGATAAGCCAAAACTGTCAATGGCTTGTGGACGACGAATGGCACTAGGAATAAGACTGTTGCCATCTGGCTCATGGCCATTAACTAGCGTGGTAAGTGCAATAGAGTTGGCTTCGTCATAATAGAGCTCGCGAAGCTTCTCAAGGAACGATAGGGAGAATCCGGTTCCTGTTCCAGAAGTCGGTTTACATTGCTGTGAAGGGTTAGTACCATAAAGGTTACTCGCATTAGACAGGGGCTGGTCGGCGGGCGGCATTGGTAGAGCTTCATGCACTGCGTTTCCTTGTGACGTTGCACGGGAAATTGGGGAGCTGAATAGCGAGGTCTGTGATGTGTGTGCGTTTGGATAAGCGCCGATTGCAGGCATGGGTGGGAGATCAGCCATGTTCCATAGCGGAGGCGCATCGGCTACACGCCCATGCGATACAGCACGATTGGACTGGTAGCCCTCCGCCGGAGGCTTCTGGCGGTGAAACAGACCAGCGTGTGCTGCAGACTGGTGGCGGCGGGGAATAAATTGCTGCAGCCGCATGCCGAGATCAGCAATGCTACGCCCATGTTTTAGCGAGCTAGCGTCGTCATCACCACAGCAGTCCTGCGACAGGTCCATAGACTCTACTTCGGTTCGGGAACTAGAGGTTGAAGGCCCACGTTTTCTTCCGCCTCCGCTCGATATGGCCGACCCTCTTCTTTCTTGTGGTGTGGTGGCCATGGAAGGCGCACTGGTATTCTCCGGTATCACACGCGAGGCAACAGGAATTGGAATTCCAACACTGGCACAGCGTCCTTGGTGGCTGCCCCAGCCAGTCGAGCTCGAGAACATCGACAGCTGTATAAAGTATGTATAGCGCAGATACCCTGTCTCATGTACTACCAACGCGTCCGTTGGCAGGCGTGTGCAAAGCTGGGCATGATACGTAGAGCCGTTACGTGTACGACGGCTATCCATGTGCTCGGCACAAATATCAGTTGCTACCATCGAGTCGCGTTCAAATGAGAGATCTGTCAGTTCGCAGAGTGTCCGCTGTGTGGACCATAGACGACGTCCTATGTCCAACCGTTCTTCGCGCGGCTCCGGTATCTGTGGATAAAAGCAATCGGTCTGTTCAATCACTGCATATTGCAACTTGCGTAGAGTGCGTTGTCCAGTCATGCGTAAGTGCATCTCTACAAAATCTCCTGGACGGAAAGCGTGCTTAGACCCAATTGCATGCAAATGGTACATCCACTGCGAGCCATCTACGTCCAAGACATTATCACAGAACGCGAATTGCCCTGCAGGGTCGCTCTGCTCGTTTCCAACTGTAAGCTGTCGCGGAAGCGGCGCAAGGGTCTCTGGCACGAATACGACAGTCTGAGTAGTGGTCATCAGAGAACTCTCGCGTGCATGTTGTGGATTCATCAGTTTTGCCTTGAGTACGTATTTGATTTCATACTCTGGCGTTGTTCTGCTCTGCGGATAGTTGACACGCGGAAACTCGCACGAAAAATGGAACATGTGCACACCTGCTGGCAATATGCCGGACTCTCGCAGCTTGCCGTCGCCCCAAAGAACTGTCGACTGGTTAAAATATACCTTCTTGGCTGACCGCTGCTTGGCTGCGGGTGCTGGGATTCCCTGCGACCATGTGTTGTTGACTGACGCCGGCGCCAGTAGGATTCGTTCGCTGCCCATGAAGCTCAGTGATATACACGATGCCTTTACTTCCTGCGTAATGTGTAAGTATACCACTCCGGCAAGGGTTGATTTTGGTGAGCACCGAGGCTGGCCGCCTGATGTGTATGCCGGAAACCGTATTTCAAAGACTGTGGAGCCCATGATCACCTGTCAAAGTATGTGAGTGTGTAAAGCGAGAGTGCCTTTTTTTCAATATTGTTTGTTATAGCGCAAAATATATACACACAGGGGCTGCTGTGTTTAAGAAGAGAAAAACGCGAAAGGTGAATAGTAGGTATAAAGCACAGTTGTCTTTGGGCTTTTTTGATTTGAGAATATTGCAGAAAGTTATTGAAGAAAAATAAATAAAGAACGTGTGCATGTAGAACCAAAAAAGGTACACATTGAAGTTACTCTGACGAGCAAAAGACCTCTTTTTTTCCGTAATTTGATATGTGCTATTTGGCTTGGTGTTTGGAAAGCACAAGGCAAATGTGAAAGAAAGGGAGGGGCTGAGCGGCGGAAGAAATCGAGCTTTGAAATATTGACCAAGGAAGTAAAATGAGGAGTCTTTGCGCACATTATCCAGCTCCCATCCTCTCCTCCATCCCCGGGTTTGGGGGTGGGTGGATGAAGAACCATTTTTCGTATGTGTCTTCTAAAAAATGAAACGCCTCACGGTCTTCTCTTGAGCGGAGGCGTGGAATTTACGCCTCAAGTGGGCTGCTTGCTACGTAAATTTAGTTTCTTTCATTTAGTACATATAAAGAAAAATCCACTTTCTTCCATACCATTGTGTGCTTCCACACGATTCTCTTACATCAACTATCACATACAATGCATTGTAGAATAATAGTTTCAAGTGTAGCCTTTTCTTCTTGGATGACTTATACGTAGACCGCGTGGTATTGTTTCTTTCATTCTGTCACAAATGAACAATCACATTTTACAGGACTGTGCGTATTCCAATGGCTTGTTTCTTTCAGATTTGGAATTGTGATGCGCAGTAACGACTGTTAAAATCAATTGTGAAGACATTTCCATGCTAAACATCAGAATTGATTGTAAAGGAGTGGGGAGGCGTCTTGGCATTTGTTTAGGGATATGTGACGGATGAGCGATGTGTGAGGGAAGAGAGGGAGAATGAAGAAATGTGCGGACTGGCCAAGTGGCTGCTGCTGTCTTTACTTACGTTTCCCAATTTGTCATTCTACATTGATCGTTGCATCATGGTTTCCTTGTTTTTCCAATCGATTGAATATTTCAAGCCAGCCTCGTTTCCCATGGCACATGCCATACACTAACGCAAAATAAAAAAGAAACTGATCTGGAGCCACAGGGCTGTTGCAATAAAAGCATTCTACAAAATTTCGTGAAATGCGCGATAAGGGAGATCAGGCTGCATGCTCCAACAGTCTGGTAACCACAGCATTTTTACAAAGCAAGACCCAGTTGGTCAGAATGCGTTATATTCCTGTTTCAGCCGCTGAGTGACGTAGAAATGATATTAGAAATATGAGATATTGCTGACAAAGCTAAATTAAGCAATAGAAGAATAAAAAACATTGACAAGAACGCTTGATAATTTCTTTAAGGCGCACGAGTAGAGCTATTTTGGAATAGTTAGAATTCGCTCAGAGTGTTTTGATGCATGCTTTTTTTTGCTACACTTTTACATAAGATTGGAGCCAATGTTGATAGATTCGAGTTCCGGCATGGGTATTTTCTCGCCATTTTGGATGTATGACAGTAGGCATGGATAGCAACCATCTGTTAGCTTTGCATCATCTTGCGCTGCAGTTCCTGGGCCTTCAAATTGGATTTCAGTGAGTGTGTTTGCAGGGGAGCTATTGGCTTGAAGTCCACCAGTTGTTTCATCCGAATGAGCAATCGACAGATTCAGACAAGACATGCTGTCACGCAGGCTCTGCGTACTTCCAGTCGGATCAGTCAAAGCCTGACTTCCGCTATCACCCATGCCGCTTCTGACACCGCTGGTCTTTACGGCTGTGCGCATAGTGGCAATTCTGAGCGGCATCCTGCCTACAGCGCGTTTTGTGGTACCAAAGCTACCGCCAATAGTCATGGAAATATCCACAGTGTACTCAAAGTCCAAAAACACTGACGACACTGGGGAGATTTCGGTGATTGAGGGAAGTTTGAACTGGATCTTGGCAAACTTGTAAGATCCTTTGGACAACAGCCCGCCGAGAGGTACTGGCGTGAGGCCAGCCCGAATTGAGCCATTATACTTTGACGCATTATTGGATGATGCGCCACGGGTGAGCGAGAAATTGCTTGCCAGCGAAGTCTTTGTTGGCTGGTAGCGGATAGACAGTGTGTCAGAAATGGAGCTTCGCTCGCTGACATTATCCTCAGCCTCACCGGCACTAATGCTTTTTGACACGCGACTGTTGGCCATGGTAACGGGGTGGTAGGGCGTAGATACGCTTGCCGATACTATCTGCCGAGACCGCGGATGGACAGAGCCTGCTTGCGAGGCGCCAGAATAGTTTTGCGAGTAGAGTTGCTGTGTGTGAATAGTGCCCAGTGATCCTGTGCGGCCGCGCACCTGATGCACTGTCAGCGGCGGGCCCTGTGTGGTAAGCTGGGTGGAGGACTCCTTGTCATCTATACTTGTATCTGACGATGCACCAAGTGTAGTGCTACTATTTCCCGCCCTGACTTCATGAGACTCTGTAAGTGGAGACAGGGACGCGCCTGTCCTTTGACCTTGTGCTCCGCTGTTAATCTGCATGTTAGAAATGGCAAGGCCCTCGTCAGACTTGATCTGTATGGCACGCGCACCCTGGCCACTGGTCGACACCGAAGACGGGTCACTGATGTTATATGAGGTCTGGGACTGGACTGGCGGGGATCCCAACGACGGACCATTGTCGTCGTCCGGAATGCCCTGCGGGGTGCCCGGTGGTTGCTGGTGACCAGTGAAAAGAAAGCGGCCGAGCAGGCCAATGTCCTGGTTGATGTTGGATTTTGACAGCTTGTTAAAGGCAAACTCTTGCGGCGGAGTCAGATCAACAGAGTATTTCCACAACAACGGCACATCGGACTCGTCGATTATCGGAGCAGATGACTTGCGGCACCGCACATTCTCGCGCAGTTGGAAGGTGGCATTGGCAATCTTCTTTCCGACTGGTGCCAGCAGCAACAGATCAACGGTCTCGCCAGGAAGGTACGCAGAGGTTGGATGAAAGACGCTAATGTCCATAAACGTCTTCTTTGACGAATGGAATGGAAGAAGCGAAATCGAAGGCAGTCCGGATTGTGAGCTTCTATTGCTACTTTCTGATGTCGCCGATGTGGAAGAGTAAGAGGAAGACGACGGACCCGCTTCCTTCATTGAGAGAGTTGTACTATAAGGCATGCTATTGGCTGCGCCGTATCCAATGTACTGCTGGACCACGGGCTCAAAGCGAAAGCATTTTGCAGAAGTCTTGTGGATGTCGCGCAGCGACTTTACGCCCAACTGCTGGTCAAATACCTCTGAGAATATGCTGGCCTCAAGTGAATACGAAATTTCAATGTCAGGGGTCTGTCGCGGTGTTGGCATGTTCACGTAGGGCATGGTGAATGAAAAATGGAAGCGGTGCACGCTGTCGCAGGGAATGATCCGCATGCTACTCTGTTTTGGCTCGCCCCACAGCACGAGCTTGCGCCGAAAAAACTCCTTGTCCATGACCATCTTGTGTGACATTGTGGTCTGCTGCTGCTTTCTCTCGGACTGCTCAGTGCGCACTGCCACTGGCACTCGCCTCACGCGCTCTGCTCCGCTGAACTGTAGAAGCAGATGCGACGCTACCATTGGGCTATTGAGCTTCAGAACCACCGCTCCCGCAATTGTCTCCCCGGGCCGGCACACAGGTATCCGTGTAATGTGCGAAGGGAAGCATATCTCGAACACCGTTGGCTCCGACATGTCTAATCGATTTAATTATAGTTTGCTGATAGAAGATATGACAAAGACACCTCTGACAGAGGTTTTTCTTTTTTAACTTTAGCCGCACTCGAATAAGGCAAGTGATATTAGATGAGGAATGTAAACGACAACGTCAATATGGAACCAATAAAGAAGTAAACAAAAAAACGCCAGAGTTGTCCAGCACGAGAAAGAAAAGAATTGACTAAAGCAGAAGCGTGTCATTTTTTTTGCAAAGTTACCAGGATCAGTTCATATTTATTGCTAAAGTGCAACAAAGGGTTTGAATGATGGTGGTACGAGAAGCGGCTTTTTCCTTTTGTCTGGCATTGCAGCGGATCCTGTAACAGCCAAAGAAAAAGAGCAGAAGCAGTGCTAAAACAGACCACCCAGGATTGCAACAACCAAACCTGCCATGCACATCTGCACTCCCAACAATTAGCTGAAATAATACCCACCCTTTCCTTATCCCAGGTCTTCTCCCCCCCCCCTTTCGCGCCTTTTAACAAAGCAGCAGGCTGTGTGGACAGGCGTGGAATAGTACATGAGACAGAAATGGTTATTCCATTGCGCCTCCCTGGCTGAAAGGAAAGTGGAAATGAGCGCAAAGATGCAGAATCTCGGCTTTATCCTTTAGATATCCCTCTGTGCAAGGCAGGCGATGATCACAAAGTGTACATATGGAGCACTTACCTGCCTCTCATTAACAGCACACAACTGCCCTGCAAAGCCTCCCTTTCCATCCCTGCTGCATCACCTACTCCCATTGCATAAGGTTCAGGCACAGCATCCGCTTCTGGTCTGGCACTTCTGTTGGACAAAGCATACTGGGTTCGTAGCTCCATGTCGCAGAATCGGTAGACGCGGCGTGTAGCAGCCGAGAATCTCTTCTGGCGTACTCTTGGGCTACTATTTTTGATCCCTCCTTTCCACCGGCACCGCCTGTTGCTTGTCCGGCCCGAAGAAAGGCCAGTGAGGCTCAAGTGCCCTTTGTGCACTCCCTGCTCTTGCGCTGCAATTGCAGCACTGCATGGGCTTCTGCGATCCACAAACAAGGAAAGCCACATTGTCTCTCTGCGGAGCAGATTGGACATTGCAAGGATGACAATAGTGACCAGCCATGTGCTGTATGTTCCAAGCCTCATTTCCCACCGCATTTTGTCCTACAAATCGGCCTGTACCAGTTCTCCTTTGGTCAATATATGCAGATGTTGATCTGTCAGGTATCTACAGCATATAACACGCAGATTACTGCGCAAATAAAGGCTATCTGCGCATCTAGTAAACCAATTATAAGGATAATTTGTGTTTAGAGGGCAGCATATCTTATACTAATGGTATCCAGTTTGCATGCTTTCTGCATATGGGTACGACAGTTGCTCCAACTTGCCCAGTGCGTGACCTTGCTTGCTAGTGCCTCAGAAATCTTCCGATACTGGCATTGTCTCGTTTATTTACCAACTGCTTTTACCGATGCGGCTTGGCTTTCGTGCTATCTATTGGCGCTATTATGCTTTGCTCAAATAGCAGCATCGAATTTTGCCAGCAACATACTGGAAAAACTCGCAAAGGCACTAAACATTTGCCTCTTTCAATACTATTGTTCTTGGGCTATTGAATGTGATGTTTATATTCCAGATCAAACATGAAAATGTCTTTGTGCCAACCTTCTCCGTCGGTCTGCTTTTCTATATTCCAACCAGTCTCACTATTCACCAAACGCGTTTTAATTGTCAGCCCTGCTTTGTGTTTCGTGCAAATAATATTATTCCTTGTTTATTGACGCTTGTATAGAACAAGGCTCCTTTTCTCGCGACGGCGCAGTTGGCTAAATATTGCTTTGCATGTATCTGTGGCGTGCTCTTCTCGGTAAAAACAAGAAATTCCATGTTAATGCTGTGAGAAAATTGGGCCTGCAAATACTATTGCCTTGACTTTTATCAGCACATGGCCGTGTTGCAGTGGCCACTGGCTTCTTTGTTATTGTTACCCACATGCTGTTTATCCTTGCTTGTTTCAATTGTAGTCATGGCAAACAGGTAGACATGTTTGTATACATCTACTAAACATTCACTCTCTCCATCGATATTGACCAGTGCGGCTGATTTGCTTGTTAAAGGGAAAAATACACTAGAGTTTAAATTACATATGTCTGGTCAATATTGGCAGAGGCATTGAGTTGGGCAACATAATGGCACTGTGTCGCTGACTGCTAACAGTGCTGCTGGCATGCTGCTGGCGCTGCTTGCCTTTTGAATGGGCGTTGGCACGGCCGCGGCCCTTTTTTTTGCTACCCGGTTTCTTTGATCGACGAGACGTGAAGCAATCTGGATCAGCTTGAAGGGACACCACATGGTCATTGCTGTCGCTCGACTGCGCCCCCTCATCCTGAGGCAGGCGCTCACCGCCAGAGTCCTCCAGCATTTCTTCTGGAAGCCCGTGTATCAGGAACTCCGTGTTTACCGGCGACGGGTCGTAGGGCTTGAGAACACCCTTGGCTGGCATAGGCGAAGGTCGTAGATATGCTGCGCCTGCCTCTGGAGCAGTATCATAGTTTTCATCGCTCTCGGCATTGTCGCCCGTTTTACTGCTGTCCATGATACAGATATGCCCGCGCTTGACATACAGCGCCGTCATAGCGCAATTAATGTCAAGGAGCTCGGGTGACGCTCCATGCGGCAAAAGCGCCTGTGCTTGTCGATCTGCTCTTCTCGTCACATCAACTAGGTCCAAACTGCTACCCTCCTCCATGCTGCTCGCAAGGTTGTGATTTCGCTTATTGCGCGCCTGAGATATTTTGGAAATTGCAGTGTTGCTGGGCAGTCGCAGCACACTGTTCTCGTTCAGGTTGAACGAGACACGTCGTGTCAGCTTATCGCGGACATTTGAAACCCCCAGATTTTGGCTTGGAGTGCTGCTGGCATCAGCGCCGATACTAATCGAATCGAAAAAGGAAGACGCGTGCTTGTGAAGCCCAAAGAGCCCGTCGTTGCCAGCATCCGGGCTACTGAGCGCGGCAAGGGAGGCAGTAGACACTCGTATAGAAGCCATTGTCAAAATAAAAAGTCGAAGAGTTGCGGTCAAAATGAGCTTGGTTGCAAAAAGTAGCAATTTAGAATTAATGCTGAGGCAAAGTGGAAAAACGATTGAACAGACCCTCCAAACGCCAGAAAACATGCTGCTGTTGATGACACTTCAAACATAATGAAGGGTGGCATCACGTGTGGCATCGAACACCGTGGAAGTGCACTAATTCCGCGTAATTGTCATGATTTAATATGTCGCTACATGCGTTTTCGGAGAAGTGGTTGTTCTAAAAGGTAAAAATGGACATGCAAATTTTGTAAAAATAAAAGGACGCTTTGTAGAGTTCATTTGCTCAACTCCTGTTCAAAGAGGGCTTCTGCTCTTTTTGAAAGCTCTACTTTGGATGCTACAGTCGATTTGTTTCCTCGTCTTCTTGGCGTGCTTCTTCCTTTAACATCAAGATCTTCTTGCTTAATATCTAGGCTTCTACATCATTTTATTACTATTCTTTTGGAAGGCTAGGCTTTAGTCAAATAAACAACATAAAAAATTGCTGCAGAGCCATCAAGCCTGGAATGGATAATCAAGGTAGGATACCATCATTTGATAGTATTAGACACATTTGGTTAAAATTGTCTATACTGGCGCTTAAACGTATTTATTTATTTTATGTACTATACTTCTAACTATAGATGCTGTGGATGAGAAGTGTCGTTTTTGTCACGAAGGTGCAACCGAGGATTTTCCTCTATTTTACCCATGCAGGTGCGCTGGAAGTATAAAATATATCCACAAACAATGGTAAGCAATTGAAATTTGCGCCTTTAACTTAAAAGCACGTTGTTGAAATCAGCGTTGTAGTAGTTAAAAAAATACAATTCTCAACAGTTAAACCACTTGAAATTTTTATATATGATATGATGCGTCGACTTGTAGCCTAGACAAATGGCTCAAGCACAGCAGCAAACTGTAAGTACTTTCTTAAACATACACACCACCCGCACTTATTATATCCAAAAATAATACGTTAAACCGTCGCAATATTTTGTTCTGTACGATTAATTTAATGTAATAGGTACTGCAATATTTGCAATGAGAAATATGCTTACCGAACGGTCTACGCATCCAGTATGCCAAAAACCATGCCAATAGTAGTTACTCTAAAGCAAATGTATGCTATCATCTCTTTTCCTCTACGTAAATCAACATCGGCTGCATTTGTAGTGCTGATGTGGACTATGGTGTTTCCTTACTTGCTTTACTGGACTTTGCGTGCTCTGATGGCTACAAGTGGCTTTATTTTTTGGACAACTACCGATAAGACACAGATAATGGCTGGTCAGCGATTTATATTATCAACATCCTGGAAGGAGTGGTATGAGAATTTTTTTTACAATTCAACCAATGATGTCGTTTCTTTCACAGGAGTATATAATGACACTAATATACCATTGGGAATTATGTATACGCTTGTTACATTAGTACTAAAACCGGTCTTATGGATACTGGCACAGCTCACCTTGAATTTTCTGCCAGAAAGCATACAATACGATGTTATTGAAATTGTATTTGAGTTTATCGTTAAGGCTACGGAAGGTTATCCACTGCTTCTGATTGGAGTATGCGCCAAGCCCGTTGCTTTAAAGGTATACACTTTTATTTTGACACAGTTTTCTGCAGAAACTAACCGCGATTTAAACAAGGAGAAGGAAGATGGTGAATATATTGCTATTGGAGTTCAAATGGCTCCACCTGAAGTGGTAAATGCCCCTGCTGAAAATAACATTAATGGGATTGCAGCAAACGAGCTGCATAGGCCCTACAACGTAATGGAGCCCATCGCAGAGATAGAGAACAATAACTTTGAATATGATGACGTTGAAGACAATAGCGATAATGAAGATGAGGTAATTGATGCTCGCATTCAAGCAATACAGGCAAATATAAATGCAGTCGAGGAGCGCATACAGCATATAAGAAATGAAATACAAGCACAGCAAGAACCAGATGCATTAATGGTTGTAGATATTGCTTGGATTGATGACCTTGGATTTTTTGGTGTTGATCGTGACACTGTAAAGCTATATTTGAAGACACTTATCAATGCGCAATTTGCAATAGCTTTATTTGTATGGGTGCCGTATATTGTTGGTCAAACATTTATTGTAACAGAGTTTACTAGTATTATAGATGGACTGGAAAGCGTTTACTCTATAATATGGATGTTTATAGAAAAAGGTAACAAAGGAACTATGTCGTCTTCAGTAATCTGGATGTTGGGTTTGCATGTAACAAACTTGATTGTACCACAATTGGAGGTATTTGACTTTGCCACTCTAGTTATTGCTGTGCCAATATGGATGACCATAAGCGGCGTAGACGTATCTTTTTTGTCTTGCGTAAAGATGCTAAATCCATTATACCATAGCGGCAATGTCGGAAAAACAAACTCCAAGCTTTTGCTTCAAACAAACCTTTCCATAGTTGGAATAATATCAAAGAGTTGGCAGATTCCTATAGCCATTGGTTATGTCATTGTATTGCTATTATTCTGTGTAGTAGCGGCATGTGCTCCAGCTTTAACATACACAAGCAGGTTTACCCAAAAGCTAAGGGTTATTCGAAAAACCATAAACTTTACAATTGTTGTCGCCATGAGCTTACTAGGAATAATTATATGCATCGGCTATATTTTCCACCTATCGCTAGCGCCATTGCTGTCTTCATCGCCACTTGAATCGATTGGAAATTCTTTGCAGAAAAGCCACTGGCATTCATTATTTTGTCATATTGTTGTGGGGTGTATATATTCGTGTACATTCTCACATGTACTATCTGTTTGGCGTTTGGGAACTAGACCAGGCTTTATGTGGTATATAAAAGAGACTAATCAAACAGGCTACCGATTGAAGGATGCAGCTTTGGAACATAATCCAATATCATACTCTAAAATCCTTGCAAAGACAAGCCTGTTCATAATTGCACTCTCTACAGTGTCTGTTACGCTACCACTCCTGGTGATAACCAGGATAACTCCTGTACCGCTTGTCATAAATCTAAATAGCTGGAGCTACTACTTGGGACATATTGAAATCATTCTAGGACTAACGCTCGCAGTTACATTAATATCGACTTCAGCTCATATTTCTAATGCCGTCAAAAGAATGATCATTTGTATATCAAATTGTGTTGCTCGCTCTATTGGCTTGACCGAGTATGTTACAGGTCAAGTCAACATATTGGATGAAGGGAGATGGTCGATTAAGCAAGTACCATGGTTACCGATACCATTGTCTAGTCTTTGCATGCCAAATAATATTGTTCGGAATGTATTTAAACAAGAATCCATTGCGACTTTTGATATGGCGCGTGTAGGCATAATAAAGGGGTCGTTGCCTTCTGACATTTATTATAAGCATATGCAGCAGGCAATCAATAGTGCTTTGAAAAGCACATATCCGTCGCTTGCTTTTACCCTTTATCCAAATAGCATGAGCGTACCTGGCAATCATTTTATGAAGATTCCACAAAACAGATTGGTCAGGGTCCCAGTTGATGGTTTCGGCTTTCCAGTTGACTCCATATACGATTACGAAGTTGCAGACAGTCCAAGACAGCGCCAAAAGGCAATAAGCGAAGGTTATATAATTCCATATCCCGCACCACACAATGAAACAGTTGATATGCGCTTTAAATGGATGGACTATAGAGTTATCTATGTGCCGTCAATGATTGAGATCCGGGAACTTGTTTATATGGCGCTCACATTATTTGGGATGGGTATGGTGGTAGTCACGGCATTGACGTTAGCATTGTATATTGGCGGATATATTTTGCATCCAATATACGACGATTTAAAAGATACAGCGTCACCGCTATATCTGGGGATATTGGTCATATTTGCTATTGATGTGGTTGGAAACTACACAATGCAGACATTTGCAAAAACATTTACTGTCAGAGAAGGCTTAACAAAAAAATTGCATATAATGCTTCAACGTGGATTGGAGATTAGTGGAGCTGCATTCAATGTTTTAGTAGCCATTTTTCTCTTTGTCGGCGTTGTCCCAACACTAGCCTGCACCTTTATTGAAATCTACTCTGAAGCATTACATTGGATTTGTCATGGTAATGTTCACAGAGTTGGTGTAGTCAGTATATCGCTATGGGATTTAATTAAGCGAGTTTGGTTCATGCATATGTTCGCAATTCTTTTGTGCGCGGGTATTAGCTACATGTTATCCAGCGTAGGCTGGCTAAACCATGTGGTATCGCTACTTTGGCAAAACCCGCGCAAATGGCCGATGCAACATATAATACGTGGATATGCAATACCAGCCATTGTCTGCCTAGCTGCGGTAACAGGGCTTCCAGTGATATTAGGATTGTTGCATTCGGCATACAGCAACGATTTGCCAGTAGATCACGTACGCAATGTATTGTTGTTAAACGACATGGAAGTATTAGCGCCGAATGCTTGTTTGATAGTGCTGGCTACTGTTGTTTGCTTTGTTGCAATGAAGGGATTAGTGTTGTACAGAAAATCCGCAGGCATGGTCAGAGAAAGGCTATATTCTCTGGGTCGCGTACTTGAAAACATCGATGGCAGTGATAAACCTCTTCTAACACACGGGCCACCCAAATAGTACTTTTTTATCACGCAGATTGTCTCGTTTTTGCTATTAACCATTTGTTGCTGTTGATTTGGGTATCCTTCTAGCAATAGACAAAACATAAGCTGACCCAAGGTAGTTGATAGGCTTTTTTTAATAGAGGTTATTCTTTTACGCGTATATATTTTGAAAAGTACATTTCAATACCAGCGACGAATTACTTTAGATAAAAAGCGGAATTATTTTTTTTATTGATATTAGCTTACTCTGCTAACTTCTTTATTAACCATTTCAGTTTATAAACCCAACATCAATATCTTTCGGCTGATAGTTTCTAACGCAATTCGCACATCTTCCCACTCTGCTAATTCTGCAGCTTCGGATCAAATAATTCGGGTTTTGAAGTGGAATCCACGCAGAAAAATACATATTTTAGACTGCCACTTGGCATATTCGACATGTTTTGCACGCTTCTCTCGGCTAATAAGCATCCGCTGCGACCCAAATCCCACGTGCACAGACAGTGTCCCAATGCTGCAAATCCATTTTCCAACAGTGACAGCAAACAGGTTTCAGTTCAGCCGGATTTGGAATTTATGATCGACATGTCGGATCAACTTGTTCCCGTGTACGCACTGGACAAAATATGGACTCACATGACTTAAAGAAGAGGAGTGCCACCAAATGCAGTCGCTGACACGAGATTCTGAGAGCCGATAATGCGGGAAGCAGACCATTCAAAACAGATTCAAATGGAATACAAGAAAACATAAAATTGAGGATGTTGTGTAAAAATGGTATTTTTGAAATAATTCTATCCAAAATGAATTTCAAGATGCTTGACATTTACACCACACGGGCGTCAATTCGTTGTATTAAAATGGAGCTATCGGCCGAACCTGCACAAGAAAGAACCGTGAATAAGCAGTCTAGACAATTGAAAGGCGGTCTGGCCGATACACACGGATGTTACTTCCATACACGGGCAATTCTGCGTATGGAAAGGGGAAGTCCGAATTCCGCATCCAAAAGCAAATCGCCTTGAGCTGGCTTGTGCTCCGTCTACCAGGAGCGGAATAGACAGAACAGCTGATAAAGGAAGATCCTATTATCCATTGCCTAGCAGGTCTCTAACTGTTGGATTCGGCAGACGGATATGAATAGCAAACATCTACTGCTCTTCGATACATTATACAGAATAAAACTGGTAATCCTGTATCTGGTTGATTGCCCACATAGTAAATTCTCTACCTTTATTTTTTACAGGCCGTAGTGCAAGGTCATTTGACCAATGTTCATGGGGGCGTCATGGTAAAATGGATACGCTGGCATTCTTAAATGCTGCCGGCAATATAGCCACTTGCAATGCTATCAATACCAATGTTAACTAAATAAAACGAGAGAGAAAGAGTATGATCATTGTTGTAATTTATATTTGAGCCATATATCAAGGGACAAAAGGCTGTCACAAGTCAACTGGACCAAATCAGCGACAAAATAATGGATTGGAAATAACGGCCGAGATTTGAGATCTACTGTGGACATAAAAGCAAATCCACAGAAAAAGCAGTCAGCTATTTTTTTTGCAGCTAATGCGAGGCATGTGCAAGATGGACAAGGGGATTATCAGAGCTTCGGCCATTGTTGGATGTTCCTGAGCCAAGCGGGATTTCGGCTTAATGCGACTCAAGCGCAACATGCTTTCGGTAAGCGAGAGAACCCAGCTATCCAATGATAATGGGCACGCGACAATTGCACGCCCTATCAATACCACTAGATAGAGCAGAAATACTAGTAAGAAAATGAAGAGCAAGCGGACGATCCAAAGCAACGGAGAGAAGGGCACGTCTGTTGATCTGGCATGTGAACAGTGCACAGCCCGCGTGGAAGCGAATCGTGTGGGATAACCAGCGGAAAGATATTTTGTTATCAATCTCTTACTCTTTCTGCCCAAGAGCTGGATGCGCAAATGACAAGCGGAGGAGGGCCTACATTGGTCAAAATGGGCTGATAATAGTAGTATTAAAACAAAAGGGGGATCGGCTGCTATTCCAACGGGATTGGTAGAGTTGCAAGAGTACGGGGGTGGGAAGGGGAATCGGGAAAGGTGTGCGCTTTGCTCCGGTTGGTCGCAATGGCTCTCGTGCACATGGCCTTGTCCGTTCTAAAAACGGGTTTATTGTAGTTGCCGAAGAAAATCGTCCTATTCTGGGAAACCTGGCGCACGCACCTTCTTCTCTTTATTCCGTACCACACGCGATGGTTAAGCAATTGCGCACAAACCTATTGCTTTCCTTTTGCAATAAGGGAGGCAAAAGGTTAGCCTGGACGGACAGCGCGTGCGCATTGGTCACTCAATGGAGACAGGTCGAAGCGCTGTGGTGGATAGCTTTACTTTCTCACACACAATGCCCACTACTATCGCTCGGAGAAATCCCGCCGCCGCCTCTTGTACGCCTGCCCTTCTTCTAGTGCGCCTATCCCAATGCCCCATTTCCCGTCGCCCTCCGTCGGCTATAAAACCACTGAGGAGCGCCACGCCTCCTCTCCTCGTGAGCATTCATTTGTCTACCATCCAAACAATCTCTGGTCTCTACCATTCCTGTCTTCTTCGTCTATCTTAGCAAGGACTATTTCCATTCCTTCTTTGAGCGTAGCTTGTTTCCTTTTTGCCCTCCTTGTTCTATCAGTTATCTATTGTCTGGCAGTAGCTTTCCTAATTGCAACCAAGGGCCCAATCCAATTTATTTTTGTCTAACCTTATTTTGTTATTGCGCTTGTTTATTTAGTTGGCTAATCCATATCAAGGCTTAAAAAAGGCTGGGACATAACTTTGCGCATAAAAGTCTAGGTTCCGCCACATCTGATCACCTCTTAATAGTAGTTAAAAAAGATATTAGCTCTTGCCTGCAGAACGCCCCGTTTATTCGCTTTAACCCCAATTTGAGGCTTGAAAGACAGACGTAACTACTAACCGACAAGGCAGCAGGTTTCGATTATTCCTTGTTCCCCCGGCAACCCTCCCATTTCTTTCTTTGTTTTTAGCGCACTGTATTTCTACCGCTAAACCAACGCGGATTATTTTGTGTGGACATTTACGCGGCGCGTACGTGTTAATTGACCGACCATGTCTACAACAGAGCCACAGGCGGTGGCCAACTCAGAATACTATACCGAGCGAGCCGATGCCCACTACCATCAGCACCCAAAAGTCGTAATGCTTCCCGAACATGAGGTTGCAATCCCAGAGGCTGCGGACTACGAGATGTCGGATGTTGTCAAGATGCATCCGATGTATGACCCGATGAATTGGCCGGGATATAACTTTCGGTACAAATTTCGCGAGTATCTTGCTGAGTTTTGGGGCACGTTTATTCTGATCTTCTTTGGTGATGGCGTTGTTGCAACCGCTACGGTGAATAAGGCCAATGCGGCATCCTCGTATCTGGCAATTACATTTGGATGGGGCATTGGACTAACGATGGCTCTGTACTGCAGCATGGGGATTTCGGGCGGGCACTTGAATCCAGCGGTGACATTCGCTAACGCGGTATTCGGCAAGTTTTCATGGCGCAAGGTTCCTGGGTTTATTTTGGCGCAGCTGTTGGGCGCGTTCGTAGCCGCAGCTACACTGTACGGGATCTTTAAGGACCAGTTTGACGTGTTTGATGGCGGCAACCGGCAGTTATTGGGTGACCAGGGCACTGGTGGTGTGTGGTGCACATATGCCAAGGATGGTAACGGCAAGTTCTTCTCAGCCTGGTCCGAGATTGTTAACACGGCAGTGCTTCTGTTTGTTATTTACTCGATTGGTGACGACCGGCTTACTCCTGCCAAAAACCATCTTCCCATCTCCATTGGATTGCTGGTGTTCGCCATCGGAAACTGCACTGGCTGGGTTACCGGATATGCGATCAACCCCGCTCGTGACTTTGGCCCACGTGTGTTTTCGACCATCCTCTACGGAAGCGAACCCTTTACCGCTGGCGGAAACTACTTTTGGGTCCCGACTTTTATGCCCTTTATTGGTGCAATCATCGGTATCTTTGTATACCAGTGCTTTATTGTCCCAGAGCCAAAAATTAAGAAGGATTAGGTCCAGCAACCACTGCTTCTATAATGCCACTGCGGTGTTTGCAACTCTCAATCCTGTTATCGCTTTATTTTCTATGTGACTCAATCAAAAGAAAAACTCAACTATTCATTTGCAATTGCTGTAATATGAATATGTATTTGTATTAGCGTAAAATTATTATCGCGGAAATTGGTATTGCGGGTTTACGCCATTTGGACCTGTACGTTTGCGTTGTGGGGGAGGGTCGTTAGCAGATAGAGTAACAAGACAAACAATGTGATATTTAACGATTCCACATCTAACTAAACCCCCTCTAAGAGGGAGAATACGGGAGACATCTAGATAAATTGCATGTGCTGTGTATTATTACTATGGAATTGCTGCAAATATCTACTCTATGTCTCTATTCAAAACTGCTAATAATATGTTGCTGTTCTTTTCTACACTCTCACTTGATTCAGGTTATTGTCAGTGCATATCTGAATATACATGCACGATGCAAGATTGCGTGCATAATCCGTCTACAAGGTCGGCGCTGAAAGGTTTATCTTACAACTTGACAAAAAGTCGGCCTTTTTCCGCGGAGAAAAGTAAACATATTTTGCAAGTCTTTCAAGTTGTAAAGCTATTAAGGGTTTTTGGAATCTATCTTTCACTAAAGAGAAAAGTAGAAAAAGCTGTTGGTCACACATACAACCATATTTATAATGAGCTGTTGTTCCTTGCCAACGAGTGTACACATAATATATGCAATACCAGCTATTCGGTTGCGTTTCCATGACGTCGAGCCAATGCTGTTTTTCTGCTGGCCTTCGCGCCCATGAAACACATAACTAAATGAAATAGGAACAATAGCCCCATCATCTCCAGACAAGAGATAATAAGTGGATATGCACTTTGCATAGTTGCTGCGTTGTTCTGGGGTTCCTTTCTTTGGTGGTTACCCGTTTCCGTCTCAACGTTTTGCCATTCATGGTACAATCGAGATATCAACAAGGGCTGAGAAAAGTACAATGCAATCATTCCTTTTGGAAACGTACGAGAAATATACGTGTGCTCGTTGTAACAAAATAGCAGTAAAAATGCACACAGAACAGCCCTTTTCTTCGTTTTTTTCTCCGAGGCATTTCTTCTTTCTTTCTACACTATTCACTGATATTAAACTATCGTTTTATATTACTAGTGGTATATAATATATTTTCCAAAGCAAACAGAGCAAAAATAACATGGCATGGGACACAAACGCATCATCTGCAATCGCCCAGGAATCTGAGGATAAGCATGTCACAGTGGGTTTTGCGAGGTTTCGGAATTACAACCTGTTAGGACAGCGGCAGTGGAGTCCGTGGAAGACATTAACAGCATTTCTGGGAATATCGTTGGTAATGTATATGGTATGTGCCGCAGAGACAATGTTTAGCCAAATTGTCGGCCAACTAAAGAAAGAGTTTGAGACGGATGTGTTCGCGCAGTGGATCGAGGGTGCCTTTCTACTTACTTGTGTAATGGTGCAGCCGGTGTGGGTCAAACTGGCAGAGAAGTTTGGACGGCCTTGGCCTCTATTTGCATCTATTGCAATATTCATGGCCTTTTCAATCATGGTCGGCGCAGCGAATAACATGATCGTGATGTGCGTCGGGCGTGCATTGCAGGGTGTGGGTGGCGCTGGAATGATGCCACTGGCGCTTGTGGTACTAACAGATATTTTGACACCGTCCGAGCGACCTGTCTATATGGGGCTTCTTGGTGCGGTAGTTGTGTTGGGAAAATGGACAGGGCCATTAGTAGGCGCTGCACTACTGGAGCACTCCAGCTGGAGGTGGGCAGGATACTTGAATTTGCCTATAGGAGCTGGCGCACTGGCAATGCTAATCGTTGTCCTCTATGATATGCCGACCCCACCAGGAAGCACTACGCACAAGCTGCGGGAATTTGATTACCTGGGTACGCTGTTCTGGCTTGGCGGTAGTATGATGATATTGCTAGGCCTGTCATTTGGTGGAAGCGAGCATCCATGGCACAGTGCAATAATCGTTTGCCTATTTGTATTTGGCTTTATTGCTATACTATTTTTTGCTGGAATTGAGGCAAAACTGGCAAAGTGGCCGATTATTCCACTCCAAGTGCTTTCGCGCCCGCGCACATTACTGACACTGGTTGCATCATTGTTTATCGGTATCAGTATGTACGGTACAATCATGTTTACGCCAGTGTATTACATGTTTGTTTTGGGTGAGGGCCCGCTCGCATCAGCTGAACACATTATGTGGGTGGTTCTTGGTGGATGTCTAGGGTCAATCGTTGCCGGATTGCTAGTGGACGTGCGTGGTCGGGTGTTCTATCGCGAATGGGCGGTTCTGGGCACGGCGATGATGACAGTGGGCTATGGCCTGTTATATCTGTGGCCTGCTGACCCACAGGCTACTAGGAAACACGCTGGATATCAAATACTGGTAGGACTTGGCCTTGGATTTTGCATGCAGCAGATTCTGCTGGCTGCTCAGGCTGGACTGCCGGTCGATGAGATTTCAACAGTGACCACATTAGTCGATTACGCACGGACACTAGGTGGCATGATGGGCCTGGTCATTGGACAAGTGATTCTGAAAGAGAAGATGTTTGCAACTGTGCACAGCTCGTTTGGAATCCTGGCGCCTTCGCAGTTAGAAGGCCAGGATGTGGTGGATCTTGAGGGAATGGCGCCGATGCTTGGGATCCTTCCACAAGCAATGGCCCAACCTGTGTATGATGGCATTGTCCGTGCGCTGAATCTGGTGTTTGTGGCAGATGTGCCATTTGCTGCAGTGGCATGCATCCTGTGTCTGTTTCTGGGCAACATACCGCTTCACGTTATCCTGCCTGCCCGGAGATCCGAGGAGATTCCCGACTCGCTTCGAAAGTTACATCGGAATGTTATCCCAGCATGAGGACGCCAAAGCGTATGATCAGCATTGCGATCAAATCGCGATCACAGATACATTCTTCTGCAACCAATTGCATTAGTTGGTCGTGTCACCCTCTTTCAGTTATTTCTTTTTATTGCACAGGCATATACTTTCACACTTCGATTAAGAGAACCTTTTAAGAGGACTAGGAAGCACTTTGGCATTGCAGAAAATGACAGCGTCGTCCTCTTCAAAGCAGACAATCAGTATGGAGGAGTGGGAAAGCAAGATGTCGGAGGTGCCGATAGCCAAGGGGTAAGACTTTAAACAACAGTGGATGCCAGTGGCAGCAGCACATGCGGCAGCGGTGAAGTTTGAGTGTGTTTACTGAAGCCCGATAGCCCTGACAAGTGCTTGCCAAAGTGTAGAGACCTGAACCAGCTTGTCATGAACTATCTGATAATCGAAGGGTACAAGGACGCAGCGCAAAAGTTCAGCGAAGAGAGCGGTCTGACGAGCAATGTAGACCTGGAGTCGATTGAGGAGCGGATGCAGATACGGTTTGCGGTGCAGCGTGGAGACATTCAAACGGCAATTGAGCGGGTGAATGAGCTGAACCCTGACATTCTGGACACAAACCCGCGACTGTGCTTTCATCTGCTGTTGCAGCATCTGATAGAGCTCATCCGGAAGGGAGAAGACGAGAAGGCGCTGGAGTTTGCGCAAGACAGGCTGGCGCCACATGGCGAGGAACACCCGGAGTTGCTGCGGGAGCTGGAAAAGACTATGGCGCTGCTTGCATTCGACACAAAAACGTCCCCACTAGGCGACCTGCTGGACTTTTCACACAGACAGAAGACAGCCAATGAGCTGAACGCGGCGCTGCTGGCGGCAAGCAGCCAGCCGAAGGAGCCAAAGCTGCCGGCACTGCTGCAGCTGCTGGCGTGGACGCAAGTACAACTGGACGAGAAGGTCAACTACCCGCGGATAAACAACATTGTCAATGCCGTGCTGGAGGACCCTGCATCGGGCGCCGAGGTCTCCCAGGGATAATTCCTCTGCTGTTTAACTTTCATATGTTTTTTATCTGCATGCGCCAGGTGTCATTGGCCGGATGGCGCTCTGCCTTTTTGGTTTGTATAACGAAACTCTCAAGCTAAAGTTTGTTCTGCGTGCTTCTGGTGCTGGTCTGTGCATGGTCAGGCTGAGCAGCAGCATATGACGCCATGGTCCCCAGCCGCGACGGATGTAGCAGTTTAGCCATTGGATAGCATTTTATGAATGCTTCAAAAAGCTCCAACTGCCAGATCTGTGCAGATCGTGAACAAATCCTCGTCTACTTTTATCAGCCCTTCTTACTTGCACCCACTTGTGATATGGTGCTGCAAAAAATAGTGTCTTCTTTATTTTAGTAGAGGTTTTACAGTTGTTGAAATTAGGTGAGCAGGCGCAGTGTGACCTGTGATGGCCGAACTTGCATTTGGAGAGCCAGCTGAGAAACGGCTGTGCACAGCATACACACAGCATTACTATCCGGTGCTTGGAGTTCTAAACAGCCCCGACAGCGATTTAGGACAACTGCCAACAGCACATGCGCAGAAGGTTGGGCAGACGCTTTTGCAGTATTTCCGCGGCAGCAGCGAGGATGAGGCTAAGCATGTCGCAGCGTGGTGGGACCCGGTGGGGCCCAGGCGCGGGCCGCGGTGGCAGACAGTGGCATATGCACGCGTAGATGACATTCCGCGACGTAAGGCACGAACGCAACAGACAGACGAGGGTGCAGATGAGCTGTCGCCACGCAGTGCGGGCATCCTCCGCGGCGAGGGACTGCTGACGGAGCTGTGGGTGGCCAAGCAGCAGCGGCGCCCAGCAACGGTAGTGTCGCTACATGCGCTGGCGGATGAAGGCGATGATGCGCAGGCCGCAGAGGATATGGCGCGCAATCGCGTGTGTCTCGCAGCGTTTGGGCTGACATACACAGCAGTTGTGGTGGGCGGCGCAGAGGGAGCGGCGGAGACACGGGTTGCGGCTCTGGCGCAGCGCGCTGGGCTGGATGCGACACAGCTGGCAGTGTGTCGGGCCAGTTCAGGACCCGCGCTGCAGGGCTTTGTTGCGGAGCTCGAGCGCCAGCTGTTTGGCCGTGCGGCAACCTACTACGCGGACGCGTTTATGCGCACGCAGCGCAAGTTGGTGGAGCTGCCGCAGCTGCCACTTCCGCCGCGCGCAGACGACGCCGAAGCGACGTACCAAGCGCTGCACTACAACGACCATGCAGTAGCGGCGCTGGGGGAGCCAGCGCTGGTTGCGCGTTATTCACGGTTTTTGCCATTGCGTGGTTGGCTGGCGCGATATCACTTTAAGTTGGCGCTTTTTGCCGAGTGTGCAGGCGACCGTGACACAGCACAGCGCTGCCAGTGGTTGGCGTACGCACACCTTGCGGCATACATCGGCGAAATTGCTTCGGGCGCGTATCTGCCGACCGGTCACGATTCCACGGCCAACCAACCTCCGATCGGCTGGATGTGGGAGCTGAACGGCGGCGACGCAGACGGCCAGCGTGCACACAGTCTACGAATGTTTGGCGCGCGATGGGACGAGGCCGTGGCGCTGCTGGAGGCCGTGCACCTGCGGCTTGTACGGGGCTGGTTGTACCAGTCGCTGGAGCTGACAGCACTGCGCTCCACGCAGCAGGCCGCGGTTACAGGCGCCTGGTCGTATGCGTTTGGCGGCGGCGGGCCACAACAGCGCTACACGGTTACTGCCGTTCATCGCTCTGCACCGCGACCGGCGCCGGCAGTCAGTCCCGGTGCCGCCGGCTCGGGCAGCGCCTCTCCGGTCAGCGGGACACCTGGCGCAGCTGCAGCGGATGGGAATGGGTCTCTCGAGCTGCTGGTGCTCTCCGTGCATGCCGGTGAGGCCAATGCGGCAACCGAGCAGATGATGGATGGAGAGCGCCGCCGCCTACGCGAAGCACACACACGTCCGGTGTACTACCTCGCACTTGGCTCTGAAAGCGCCGATGTTGATCTGCTGCCTCCGCCGACGGACACGTGGTGGCCGCTGGGTGGATTCCATGCGGTTGTGGACTTTGCCCGGCAGTCTCGCGAGGGGCCTCGGCTTGGGCTGGCAATCAACAGCTCCCGCGACACATCATGCACGGCGGCACAGCTGCCAGTGGACAACCAGTACGATCAGTGTCTGACATTAGCGGCGCGCCAGTGCTCTGAGCACATACTTCTACTAGCGCGTGTGTTGGAGCGCAGCGGCTTTGGTCACAGCAGCAGCTATTTCTGGGCCTGCGTTGCGCGCCAGTTTGAAACCCATGCCGCCTTGCATGTGTTGGTTGCGCAACAGGGAATGGGGTTTGCGCGCGCCCTGAACGTGGCCATACTGCGACTGTCGGACTCCGTCCAGGGACAAGGAATTGCAGGCCGCCACCTCATTTCCATGCTGCTAGGCACTTTGCGTCTGCCGCGTTCTACGGCCCCTGTATCGAATCAGGCGGGGTTTGCAGAAGACGCTCTACCCAAGGATGGTCTTTCTGAGATGAATGGCCCCGATCGGCCCAGTTCTGCATTTCCCGGTTTTGCGTTTGAGCAGGCATTGGGTGACAGCGCGGAAGACAGAAGCCTATTGGCTCGCAGCGCCGTGGAGTTCCAAGGTGGACGCATGCCCGAACCGGCACCAGCAGCCAACGGCTGTCTGCTCCCGCGATGGATGTGGCCCGAGAGCCCAGCGCTGCTGTTTCACTTTGCCGCCGTGGCGAGCCTGCGCCGCAGCCAAGGGCTTACAGCTGAAGACCGGATATACGCAGCAGCAGGCGACCACGGACTGCAACGCGAGTTTAGTGCTAATCCGGGCGTAGAGAACTCATACGTGGCTCTTTGGCTGGTAGTCGAGCGCACGCGTGCTGAAGAGATACGTCATACAGCAGCGGCACTTCAGGCAGCGGCCCTTGCAACCCTACCAGGAGCTAATCAGTCGACGGCTTCGCGTGCAGCGCAGGAGATTGCCACGCAATCGGATGATCTGCCTGCCCTGGATGAACTGCTTAGCCGCGACTTGCCAGACACCCGCCATTGTCTGTACTTGGCGAGTGTTCTGGGGGAAATCTACTCTGAATGCGGCGAACACCGCAAGGCGCTGGGCATCTTCAGCCGGCTTGCTGAGCGCTTCCGTCGCGCAGGATGGCCGTTGCTGACAGCACACGCGCTGCAATGGACTGCTTTCTGTGCCGCTGCCGGGAACGACGTGCCAGCGGCTGTTCGAGCACATTTCGAGCTGCTGGCGCCGCGGCTTATGCCAGACATGGGCCAGCGCTGTCGCATGGCAGACAGACTTCTACATAAGATATCCAGCCCTTCTTCAGCAGACGATGCGGTGTCTGTGCGTGTGGACATGACGCAGATATACTCGCCGATTATTTGCCATACGCACTGGCGCCACTGGGAGCTTGGCAGTGCCCTGAGCATGCCCTTCCAGATTACGTTTGACTGCCGGGAAATGCCATGTCCGCTGGCGCTGCGAGAGCTGCATGTTGAGTTTGACGACCCTCGGTACGATGTGCGCGTATTGGTTGCGCGTTTGTCAGATGTTACCGTTGCTGGCACTGGTCAGGCGGTGTGCTTCTACGAGATCGGCGCTGCAGATGACGGCCAAGTTCCATTGGAGCTGCGGCCCGGCTGCGTTTCTGTGTTTGAAGGGAGCGTGTCTATCGCGGATGACCACAACAGCTCTGCGCCGCAAACAGGCGGCGCGTTGTCGCTGGTATCGGTTTCTGCTGCTGTGGCCTTGGACGACACTGGTGGCGCGGAAGAGGGGCGCCCAGAACTCCAACTGCACTGGCCAACCAGTGCGCAGACGCGGAATGCATCGGACTTTGCGAGTGAGACTGGTGGCGATGCTGCTGACAGCATGGAAAATCCACTAAACCCAATCGAGATGCTGCTTCTGGGAAATATGGCTATTTCGCGAATGCGGGGCACCGAGCTTGGGGCAGCTGGGCAACTGGTGCTTCAGCCAGCGCTGCTTGGGCAGAGTCGGCGCAGTATGTCCATGCTGCAGAATGCAATTAGCGTTGCTGGCCCGGCATCCTCGCTGCCGTTAAACCGTAGATGGCTGCATCTGTCCACTGATGTCAACCGTATAGCGCGGTGGCTTGAGTTGCCAGCAGCGCCTTTATTGCCTGTTAGCTCTGCACCAGGTGGGTCGGGGGGCATACAGGGCCCGGGGCCTGGGTACTCGGCATATAGCAGATGTCGCATCTTATGTCTACCAAAGCCTGCTCCAGCTGTGTCGTTGACCATTCCGTCGGTTGCCGCGCTGGCTCCAGCCTACTGCGGCGAAGCATTCCCTGTTGAAATACGCGTTGAAAATCTGTATACAAGGCCAATTTGCCGGCTTGAGCTTGATATTCAGCTGGAAGCAGTGGAGTTGACTGAAGGCTCGGATTCCATGAGCGATCTGAACGTGGGCGATGTGTCCAGCACCCACGCCTCGGCCGTATCGCTGCCCAAAGCGGTAGCGATGGCGGCGGAAGATGTTACTGCCAAACATACCAGTTGTGGCGATAAGACTGCGTTTACAACGCCGTGGCTGCAGCAGGGCCAAAGCGACGAGCATTTGCAGGAGATTAATGGCTTGGAGATGCTTACTGAAGACCCATTGCAGCCGCAGCAAGCGCGCACTACTACTGTAACAGTACACTTTCCCGGCTCCGATCTCCTCCACAGTGCATGGCAATCTGCGGCGTCCAACAGCGTGGCCGTGGTTCGGTGCACTGCCCGGTGGTGTATGTCTAACGCAACAGCAGATGGCGCGTTGCCTGCCGGCGAGTGGACGGGCCAGACCAGTGTCAAAGTATCCATTCCGGTTGTGCGTCCGCTTCATGCAGACATCACCCCGCTGCTATCCCATGTGCCTGCTCCTGTCAAGCTGCAGACTGCAAAAGATGGCATCTGGCAGCAGTCTTCAGTTGTGCCTGCAAATGAACTATTTGGCGGAGAGTACTGCTTCCGCAGACCAGTTCTGGTAAGCCTGCGCAACGCGGGTCCGTGGGATGTTGTGATTGGGCAGGTGGTGCTACGTCCGCCACTGGCTGGAGACGACCTGCCAATGCGCGTACAGCTGGCGGGAACGACGGCAATGGCAGAGAAGTCGGTTATTGCGGCCGGCTCGATACGCCAGCTCGAGTTCTGCCTTGATATCTTCACAAGCGATGTGGTGCGTGTGCCCGGCGAGATATGCCCTGGCACCCTGGAGATCGAGTGGCGGCGGGGCGATGGAGCCAGCAGCTGCGAGTCTATTTTAACTCGACTCTGGATGCCGCCGCTGGAGCTTGTTTCAAAGTGCGTGCAGGTGGAGTCTGAGTGCAGCCCCGTTGCGCGCGTCGGCGAGCCGCTGGCGGTGTGCTACCGGCTGCTGAATCCTACCAGAGCGACACAGGCCGTCGAGGCCACCATGCGCGCGGCAGACGGCTTCGTGTTTGCCGGGCCGCGGCGGGCCTCGCTGAATATAATGCCCGGCCATGTAGCCCTGCTTCGTTTCAACATGCTTCCGCTCTCGTCTGTGCCCCAGCATCCGCAAGCTACTGTTGACGGCGTGCAGAAGCATGTGCCAAGCCATCTGGTTCTCGGACTTGGTCAGCTTGCTGCTGACAGTGATGCTGCCTCTGCGGTTGGTGGCCGTGGATCTGTAAGCAGTGAAAGGCGCCAGCAAAAGCAGCTGCTGTCGCCGCATGTCTCCGCGCGCCGGGGCGGAGATGGCGGCTCGGCCAGGAGTTCCGTGATCGATTTGGCTAATTTGCCGCCCAGCAACGTCGCCGGCCATGGATGGATCCAACTTCCTCGTCTGGACTTGCGGTTGGTTGAGCGTCGTCCACGCCGATCCTCGGGAAGTATCCACTCGCCATTGTCGCAGCCTGCCACTGGGCTTCGCAGTCTTCTCGGAGCTGCTGCGTCGGCTGTTACCGCGCCGCCGCCTACTCGCGAAATGTCGTCGATTGTACTGGAGCCGTCGACTGTAGGCCAGCCGCCGAGGAACCAGCTAGTACAACGCACTATTGCCTCCTTGGCCGGGCTGGAGCTGCCACCCGAGTCTGAATCTGTCTCCGGCCTTCTGACGCCTGCGCTGATGGAAGAATGTGTGGACATGCTGCCGGACTACTTTTTGCATGGGCTGTGTGAGGACCCTGGTGCCGAGTCTGAGCTGGAAGACAGTGAAACTGAGGATTCTTGTCCACCTCGCAGCTCTGCTGCTACTAGATCTATTGCCGTAGATGACGCCATCAGCACCACTCTCCTGCGTTTTGACCAGACATCCATATTTTGCCTGCCGGAGAATGGCTAGTCTTTTTTTTTGCTATAATCATGGATGTTTATTACATGCTCTTAAAGAAATCTACTAGACTAAATATTATCCAGCCTTGCTTCTGCTCCAAGACTATTGTGGATACGCTGAAAACTATTATTGCAACTTTTGAGACTTGAACAATATTTGCCTACAACTGGTAAAACATGCCTCTTTTCTTCTGCAAGTTGGATAAGATGTGCCAAAAGTGCAAAACAGCAGATGCGTTGCAGTGCATCACGTACTCTCATTTGTATATTAGAGAAATTCCATGACAAGTAACTTCAGGCTTGATGATCTGTTCATTCTTGGAAGAATGCAGAGCTTCGATACCCGCCCTAATTTTTTTAGACCGAGCTGTATAACAGGCAATGTTGTTTTGAACAATGCGATACTTTTCATAATTACCAGAATAAACATTCACAATATAGTCGAGATTTGTTGGATAACCCGCAAATTACCCATTTTGTCTAGTGCACTTCTTGGTTGGACGGGCTGTCAGATATTCAAATAGAAACTCTCAAAGCTGCAAAATGTACGTTAAATAGGGAATAAATTGATTACTCTGCTATAGTTAGATATGGACATGTCGACTACATGTTGTGCAAAATGTTATTGTAGGCGGTGGAAGCTATTCATGGAAGCAGTGCCAATAATTGCGCTTTTTACCTGTAGGACCAAGTCATTGTCTCTGTAATTCTTCCGACCAATGACCTGTGACTCCTTGTTGGACTGTGGGCCGCCACGGTCCAATAATTGAAAACGCCCTCATGTGTTTGACTAGAACAGTATTAAAGGGGAATGGCTGTGTTCCCTACTTTCTCATTGGTTCATGATGTTACGGCATTTTGGATGAACAATGATGGAATGCAAGACGGTCTTTCGTCTTGTCTGAATCTGAACTCCTTCAGATTGTGCTTGCCTACTTTGTCCCCAGCTTTCCTCCCTTAGCGCTTATTTCTTTTCTTGCTTTTTCTATTTGTTCATTTTTTTAGTTTTATGTCACAACGGTTGACTCTTGCAAGCTGATCTTCTCTCTTTTGTTTTTATGCGCCCACACAAATAATTATTTTCGCACTTTTCGCAGCCAAAATAGCACGGACTGTGGATCTACTATAGTCTCTTCTGTTGCAGTTGCTGCTCCTGCTTAAACTTCAAACCTCTGCATATAAAACATTATATTTCCAACGCAAAATAACCTATGAAGAGAACGGTATGTATATCTTGAGCATACCTACATTCACATTGCCGGCTTGAAAATGATAACGTTCCAGCAGACACGAATCCCTTTGCAGAGTAATTTCTTGTGAATAACAAACGTGGAATTCTTCTTGTCTACTGTACTAGAAAATGTATTGGCTAGCGTAGAGCTCGGATGGTTACTTATTACTGCGTCCATTTCATAAATTAACAACTGTTGTTTCTGTTTATACGCCTTTTTTCATATGGATAGGGATTTCGAAGGCTTACAACCCCATCGACAGTAAGTCTTGCGATTGCATGCATTTATCTGGGATGCATTGCGCTTATCTATCGAAATGCAATTAAAGCGCGTCAAGACCTCGCTGCCACTTTATTGGGTAACGTTGTGAGTTCGGAGCTCGAAGAAAACAATAACTTGTTCCTATGGAAGCTTAAAAACAAACACCATATGCATTTGGTCAACGTAGACAGTACGCCAGCTATTGACGATGTCGGAGTAATTGATTCGGAAAAGGATGGAGGCAATGTATTTAACTCGTCCCTGCTTTCAGAAATAAAGCTAGAGCGTCTTGAAGGCTGGCGATCAGACTTTCCAGAAAGCTTGGATATATATCGCCAGGGAGTATTGGATGACATGTCCTGGAGCAGCGATCTGGAAAAACATACTGCCGAGATCGCACCCTGGGTATGGCACCATCGTGGGCGGGCGGATATCCTATATGAACAGATATTATCCGAAGACCTTAAAATCAGGAATGGTGCGCTGATGGAAATGGCTCAGCTCGAAATACCGCTCAATTTTGAGCGGCGTGCCAACGCATCGTTTGTTGTACTTATCCGCAACAAGGAGCTGGAGGATTTTCTGCCTACTCTGCGGCAGCTTGATCAACGCTTTAACAACAGATTCCATTACCCGTACTTGTTTCTCAACGACGAGCCCTTTTCAAACGAATTTATGCGAATGGTGGCTGCCAGCACCACGAACAATGTGACATTTGCGCGGGTTCCATTAGACCATTGGACCATACCAGATTTCATTGATCCCGACGAAGCACTGCGGGCACGCAGAAAGATGAAAGCTAAGAATGTCATCTACGGTGGAAGTTTAAGCTACCGCCATATGTGTCGGTTCAATAGCGGCTTTTTCTACAAGCACCCGCTTTTGCAGAATGTTGACTGGTACTGGCGCGTGGAGCCCGGGGTCGATTTCTATTGCGATATTGACTACGACCCCTTTATTTTCATGCAGCGCAACAACAAGCTGTACTCGTTTGTCGTAGCACTCAAAGAGATTGAGAAAACCATCCCGACCCTGTGGGAGCATACATTAGAGTACATGTTGAAAAGCAACATTACATCAGACTGGATGTCGTATTTTGCAACCAAGGATGGTGACTATAATCTATGCCACTTTTGGTCGAACTTTGAGATTGCCTCGCTACACTGGCTACGGTCTGATGCATACGTATCTTATTTTAACTACCTAGATAAAGCCAAAGGCTTCTTTATGGAGCGATGGGGAGATGCCCCAGTACACTCGCTGGCAGCCGGAATGCTGTTGGACCGCAAGCAGATACATTTCTTTAACGATATTGGCTATCGCCATGAAAGTCTCAGTCGCTGTCCGGAGATGTCTAATGCCAACCTGGAACGAAGGTGTCAATGCCCGAAAGCCATTGACAATTTCGACTATCACATGGACAGCTGCTTGCCACAATGGAAAAGCCAGACATCGCAAAGGTGGTCAAATAGGGACTCTAAAGAAGCTCTGCGTATGGTTAGAAAGCGGCGGCGGTCTATCTACGGCCTAGAACCCCTTAGTACCACCGAACCTAGGAAGTGGTATAACTTTTTCGGGAACTTGTGATATTCGATCATACTTTGCGCTATAATAATAAACCCTAGCTTATGCGGTGCCATTGCAGACACACTACTGTTACAACTTTAAATATTATTAGTCTTGGCAGTGCGCTTGTGGCGGAGGTATGCATATCCAGTTAGAGGAATAGGTTGTAGATATCCGGGGCCTCGTACAATTGCATAAATAGAATATTTTACATTTTGGATGGGATTGACAGTTACTTTAATTTGCTACTCCTGCGCAGTCAGCGCCTGAATTTTGCTACTATAACAGGGGGTATCCAGAATTTTTGGACACGCATTAGGCAGAAAGAATGAGAGCTTGTGACTGCGCTGTTTCTGTATGGACAAATATGTGGCTGCTTTCCTACGTGCTCTTCTTCTTTTACATAATGTAATTTGGTCAGAGGATGACATATGCAGCTGCTAGAATAATACGATAGGACAGCGCACAAAAGCAGGGAGCGTTGGTAGCCATAGAACTAAGCTAGAATTTATGCATTTGCTAATAACTTTCTAGCTTGGCAACCACCACTATCATGACCAATGAAAGCGTATTGCTTCGTCATGTTATTACTATCATTACATCTATCCACGCATATCCCCCCATTTCTTTTTTCTATAATTATGCAATAGCGTAGAATGGCAGCGGTTGTCATAGAATAATTTAAAGAAAAAATATATATGCGCAGCTAGTTAGCAGTATTAAACAGCAACCCACAGATAATAAAACTACTTTTATTTTCCGATCTACCCAAGCCTAAAAATTCTAAAAAAAATTTCCGGCTTGACTTTATTCTTTTTTGACACAACTCTATAATAAAACATACAGCTGGTATATTAAATATACATTATAGTAACACGTACAAAGACGTGACCTATCACTTTAAGTAGCCATGTCGAGTGCGCTTGACCATTATATCCCAACATGGAGCGGGATAAAGGAGTATTTAAGCGAAATATTCCCAAGCGAGCTTATGGCAGTCGGAGAGCCGCCTGAAACATCTGCTGTAGAATCCGAAAGCGACGTTTTAAAAAAGCCCGTTTATAAACAAAAGGAAGTGCCCAAGGTCAAGAGCAAATCAATTCACTCCAGATGGTACTGGCCATTTGCCAGTGGAATTCTGTTTGCCGAGGTAGTAGCGATTTATGGTGTCCTGTTTGTCAAGCTGCAGCGGAATACGGGCCTCTTTGTGATGCTGTACGGAATCCTCTCTGGCCTGTGCATCACCGCCGGATACCACCGCCTATGGGCACATCGGGCATACAGGGCGTCCAAGCCGCTTGAGTTATTTCTGGCGATATTTGGGACATCCAGTGTCCAAGGGTCCATCATCTGGTGGGTGCAGAACCACCGTCTACACCACCGTTACACCGACACTGAACGCGACCCCTACAACATCAAGCGTGGCTTTTGGTATGCGCACCACGGATGGATTCTGTTCCGTCGCAAGGAGGATGATCTGGGCTATGCCGACATGACGGATCTGCATGCTAACAAGATTGTAGTGTGGCAATACAACTGGTACTTCTTTATCACGGCATTCACCGCAATCATCCTTCCTACAGCTATCTGCGGTTACCTGTTCAACGACTGGGTGGGCGGATTCTTCTGGGGAGCAGTAGCGCGTCTAGTGGGCGTCCAACAGGTCACGTTCTGCGTCAACTCCGTCGCGCATACGTTTGGCACGCAGCCGTACAGTGACGAGCAGACGCCCAGGGACAACTGGATCACAGGCGTGATTACCTTGGGCGAGGGCTACCATAACTTCCACCACGCGTTCCCGAACGACTACCGCAATGGCGTCCGCTGGTATGACATTGATATGACAAAGTGGCTGCTGTGGCTTCTCGAGCAGACAAACATGGCATTCGACCTGAAGCGGTTCCCGCGCAATGAGATTATGAAGGGCCGCGCGGCGATGAAGCTCAAGAACGCCAAGAAGTTTGCTAAGCGTGTGGATTATGGCACACCCGTGGACGAGTTGGCCATGTTTACCGAGTCAGAGTTTGTGGCGGAGGTCAGGGAGCGCGGGAAGAAGTGGTTGGTGATTGAAGGCTTCATCTACAACGTCGAGAACTTTATCAAGATGCATCCGGGTGGGCCCAAGCTCATCAAGGGCGGCATTGGCAAGGACATGACCAATGCCTTCAACGGAGGCGTCTACAACCACCACTACTCAGCCCGCAATCTGATGAACTCTACAATGCGCGTGGGTAAGATCATCTAGGGTCTTTCGGTATTTTCTAGAATCACTTGTTTCTTTTACTCTTTTCTTTTCTTGCTGCTTCGAAAGTTTGAATTGTTTTTGAATCGTAATACTATACTTTTGACGTGCCTGCAGGCCACAGAAAGGAGCTGGTAGCAGATGGTGTCGATAGATAAAGACATGACGCAGCCAGAACAGCCTGGCGACACGGCATCCACAGACAGCAAAGACGCGCAGACGAGTGCTAACAAGCAGCTTGACCAGCAGCTAGCGGTCATGCAGGGTATGCTTAAGGACCTGACTGCGAAGGTTGAGATAGCCGAGCGCGATGTACAGGACAAAGTCGGCGGGACCGACAATGCAGATGGGTTCTCTCAACAGCAGCCGCAGCAGATGCCATATCCACAAGTGCCCCAAGACAATGAACAAAGCGTGAGCAAAGCGCTTCGGGATATGTCTTTGGTAGAAAAGGCAGTTGGAGATTTCGAGGCGCGCCTGGACCAGTTCCTCGGCGGCCTGGACGCAATGCTTGATGGCCATAAACAACACGTCGAAGCACCTCCTGCAGAGAAAGGCACGTAGTGCGGTGGATATGTGTTGAGTGTGACGTCTACAAACGAAGGCGTGCTTGAAGGAACAAGGATTTTTCTTGATTGCTCCTTGTTTCTTCGGCACTATAAAATTTATTGCTTTTCTTTTTCTCCATTTAAGAAATGTCAGCAGCCGAGGACTCCAATCCGCTCGAATCCTGTCTGCGCGAGCTTGTTACAGAGTTGGACGAGCTAGAAGCCGATATTGAGCTACTTGGCAAGTTCAGCGGGCCACAGGATGAGCAGCGCAGGCTTTCCGACTCAATTCGAGAACAGCAGCGCACGGCCGAGAGGCTTCTTGAGCGGGTGAGACTTGCCGCAGAGGACTATGGCGCTGATCAGCAGCAAAAGACAGCCCAGAGACGAGTCCACGAGCAGGAGCAGCGGGCAAAGCAACAGCAGCGCAGCTTTCGCTCTGCGGTTCTCAAATACCGAGGCAACGTGGCAGCAGCAGCAAAGAAAGAGCGTGAGCTGCTGCTTAGCGGCGCGGCCACTCCTGCGGAGCTGCGTCGGCGCAAGGCACGGACGGGCAACGCAGCGCTTAATGCGGCGTCTGATGTGACCACGGCGCTGCAGGAAACAGTGAGTATGATGAACGAGGAGATCGACAAGAGCGTTAGCAACATCATGGCCATGGAGGACTCGTCCGAGAAGCTGCGCAAGACCAAATCTCAATACATTGCGATGGACGATATACTTAAGATGTCAAGAAACCTGATACACACCCTCGAGCAGGCCGATGTGGTGGACCGTTGGCTGATGTTGGCCGGTTTGGTGCTGTTCTCGTTCGTTGCCTTCAATATCCTGCGCAAACGCCTATGGATTCCAGGCTTGTATACGCTTTTCAGCATGGTGCGCTATCTATTTACTCTTGGCATTGGAACTGCCGGCGATGCGGATGTTGTGTCATCTCCACGCCTTGTGAGCGAGCTCCTGACCGATAACCTTGTTGCCATGTCAGCAACAGTAGCAACAACGACCACGATTATGGCTACGCTCTCTGTTTCCGTGCTTGGTACGCTGGCCGATGCCACTATTACCCTAAACCAGGCCACCTTTGCTGAGGATTCTTCTCTGCTCCCATCCATCTCCAGCCAAGACACATTTGCTACTACTACTGGCGTTGGCAGCCCCCACGCAGGCACCAATCCACATCCTAATAACCGTGATGACTCTATTGGGTTGCAGGACCAGGCGCCACCGGACGACCCAACTCGGTCAAACCAGCAACATCCGAGCCGCCAACAACAACCACGTCAGATCCCGCCGAACCAGCAGAACCAGAAGCCACCACAAGCAGATGAAGACCACAAGCCCCAGCAGCATCCAAATCAAGGCCAATTGCTGCCTGGTATACCTGGTAAACGGCGCATGTACCGGCCGCCTGTCCAGCCTGTGAGGCGTGAGGAGCTCTAAGTGCCTTTTGTGTATATGTTGAATTTGATCCATTGAACCTGCTTATGTGGTGCCATACTTAAAGTCATCCAATTAATCGCTTAAATACGCAAACAAAAGCTAGTAAAGTATTCAAAGGTACACCCTCTCTCTTTCTTGAAATCCTTACCAATGCCCTTTGACGAGAATGAGTTGCTATTTACTGATGAGGACCCGGAGTACCGCGACACGCCTCTAACTTCGAGCATACCACCCCCATCGCTTGATACGCTGCCTCGAGCAATCAGGAGCGCACGGAATGGAAGCGACCACAACAGGGGACAACGACCATATCTGCAGCAGCAGCAGCAGCAAAGGCCTCCACTACCACCGGCAGCCTTTATGCGGAAGACACAGCAGGAAGCACAGGTTCCAGCCGTTGACCTAATGGCACGTCATCTAACGGTGATCAACAATACATACGGTCCTAGCTTTGTGGGGCAGCTCTCGTCATCCAAATGGTCGCGGATGATGAGCGCACAAGAAGGTCCAGGCGGCCGCCAAGTTGACGGACATCTCTGCGATCCCAAACTGTTGCAGAGCATAAATTCGGTGAAGACATCGCTCACTAACTTGCCTCAGGCGCAAACTGCTCAAGCGTGTGACAAGTTAGGCCCGTACGCAGCAGTCTCTCAGAGCAGCACGCTTGAAAATGCATCAGCCGTCGCTCTCGGGCATTTGGACTATCTGCTTCAGCCAGTGCGCGAATATGTAAAGGGTGAGAAGCCGCTTAGATATGTTGATCTGGGCAGTGCCGGCTGTGGATATTCGAGCTACATTCGCTGGAGGGTTGCTCAGCAGAAAGTTAGCAGCGGCTCTTGTGGGTGGTACTTTGCCCCTGACACACAGAGCGGAAATACAAGTGCTTTCGGTGGAGAGAACAAACTTGACCTATTTGAAGCTGAGGGTGGCATTCTGGACCCTGCTAATATTAAGGCCTTCGTTAAGCGCGTACGCGACAGTGGAGATGGTGGCCAGAATGGCGTGGATCTGGTCGTTGCTGACTTTGGATCTGAACAGAGCGCCAGTATCGATACAGAGACGCAACAGTACGGCTATACAATTGCACAGTCCGCCATTGCGCTGCAGGTTTTGCGCAGAGGTGGTACATTTGTGTTCAAAACCTTTGAGGCAACAACGCCGCTGAGTGCAGAGTTGCTATTTCTTATTCACTCCTGCTTTGAGCGCGTTGCTATTGTCCGGTCCTTTGCCAGTCGTCCGACTGCTTCGGAGAGATATGTTATCTGCAATCATTTAATTGTGGATCCGTCATGGGTCACTGCACATTTGCTTTCTGCCCTTTCCAAGATGCATACAAACCAGTTCAAGATCTCACATCTTGTTAGCTGGACTCAGCTTTCGAGTGACAAGCAGTTTATTGAGCAGCTTCTTCACAACAACATGGCAATTGGGAAGATGCAGCTTCAAGCTCTTAGTGCTGTTGTAGCTTGTATTGAAAAGCAGCAAATCAACGACGACAGTAGGTATAGCGAACATCAGATCCAAGTTGCCAATATGTGCTTGAGGCATTGGGGTCTTCCAGCAGCACCATTTCAATAGACTATTAGGTTCTTCATCTACCAAAAAGCGAAAATGACCATTATAAGAAATCATAACTCTAAGTTACAACTAACTGACAAATAGAGCTTAACCTTACTTGGACGCACCACTACCAGAAGTGGACTGGGTCATCCTTATAAGATCCTTTAAATTTCCAGTTGCTCCTTCCAAGTTCCGACTGACAAACTTTTTCTTCTTTTCAAGGGCTTCTATGAGAGTAGTTGCGTCGCTCGTTTCCTTGTCAATGCCCTCTAGTAGGCTGCTTTTGCTCTCTTGCACGAACATCTTGCCCATGGACTTGTAAAGAGGAATAGAACTGTCCAGGCCATCGATCTCACGCTTTGTAAGCGACGCCAAGCGGATATCACGCTGGTTGGAGCTGATCTGGGCGTCGATCTGGTTCAATTCTTTTTGATACTCCTGAATATTCTGCGTTACCTTGAGGTATACCTGCTGCACCGTATCGTCCGACATTTCTATTCAGTGTGTACGTGTGTGTGTTCAGTCAATATGCAACATATATAGAAAAAAAGCAGGGTGTTATTAATCATCATGCTGCGCATAAAAACGCCGTAATGAGGACAACAAAAATATGGGCGGGGCCGTGCAATATTTTGCAGGCTAAGACAGGGTGCTATTAATTATCATGTTGCGCATATAAATGCCGTCTCATATAAACATTAACTTTATATCATAATATGGTGCACTCACAACACATGCTGAAAGCACAACAATGTTTTTTTCCAAAAGCTTCGTGTTAAAAAAAGCCGCAAAAGAGATAAGAAGAAAAATACAACTTAAGCCTTGATTGCGTACTGGCGTGGGCCAAAGTGCTGGTCCTTCTTGTGCTGGCGGACGGTCTTGCGAGAGAGCTCGTACTGGGTCATCACACGACGCAGAGCACGGGTCTTCTTGGCGCGCAGGTCCTTGGGAATGTGTTTCTTACCAGCATACTCAGCGCGCACGGCATCGCGGTTCTGCTGGGTAATGACAGTAAGAACGCGAGCAATGTTCTTGCGGATGTCGCGGATCTTGCTGCTCTTGGCAGCGGCGGCGCCGGCAACCTGCTGGACCTTGAGGTCAAGAAGCTCGCGCTTGTACTGGTCCAGAGTCTGGGTCAGCTCGGCCTGCGACTTGTCGCGGAGTTCGGAAGCCTTAACCTTGGTCTAAACATAAAAACACGGTCACAAGGTTTATATACTTCTTACATGGTGATTAGCAAATAGGTCCATGCGATACAAGCAATTCAGATTGAAGCTATGCTGGCTCTGGTGGTGTTCCTTCCAATGAAAGAAAGCAAGGTCTGGCAGAGAAAGGATAGTTGCAGTCGTGAGTGAGTGCGTGGGGGAGAGGACCCAGTAGCATACGCGTGAACTGCTGCTTCAATGACTTTAAGAAACAGCATTCAGAATTGCAGGAGCACCTCCACTAAGCGCATTGACTGCCCTAAATGAGGGCCGTTGTCAATTCCAACCGCACTGCTCGTCAATCGTGCAGCCAAACACATGCCAACAGCATTTGAAAGCTCTGCGCAAGCTCCATACAACGTCCAGAGCAACGCATTGACAATGTCGTGGTTCCAAAGTCGAAAAAGCTTAGTGGTCCCTCACCGTGAATTAGGAAAAAAGACAACCACAGTTTCCGTTTGAAATTTCGACGGAAATGAGGTAAATGTCGGTATAAGTGATTGTATCCATCTGCTGCGCTCGCATGGTTTGTCGAATCCATTCCCGCATTCTGTGCTCCTCCTTTATACTCATGATCCTCATTACACTCTCTGTTGGATCATTATCCGCTCGAATCCATCGCAATATCCCTCCCCTTGCTTCTTCAACACTGCAGTATCCATTCCTCCAAGAGTATGCATCCTTTGCTGCTCGGTTCGCTCACCATTTCTCCTGCGGTATTTTGGATAGATGCAACAAGCAATAATTTTTGAGGACGGAAAGAGGAAGTGCCTGTCTGGCTGGTACGTCTTTCTGCTGCACAAGGAAGGCAACCCGCACGATGAGCAGGACTGAGAAGCGTGCAACCACTGGCGCTGATCTCAACCACTGATTAGCAGTGGGCTGATCAGTATATCACATGACTGCACTGAAGCCTTGCTTTGGCTGTTCACAGTCAAACCTCTTCTTCTCTTTTTGGCTCCCCGCAAGCTGTTCTTGATGTCCTGAGAGGGTGATATTCTAACGAACGCGTATTGTATATTTTTATCTTTTGCAACGGAAGAAAGTAGTTGGGCAGCTGCAGATAAACTGAGCGCGAGTCCTTTGTTATTGTAATTCTAGTCATCTGTCAGAGGCGCTTTGGTTAGAGAGACCAGAGTAAGAGTGTTGAAAAAGAAAACGAATGGCGACGACGAATATCAGCGCACTGCTTCTGAGCGAGCTGCAGGGGCTGTCGACAGAAGCACGACGCAAACACCCAGAGATCAAGGAGGCGGCAGAACGGGTAATTGTGATATTGCGGGGGATAAAGGCTACACAATCGGTGGAGATATGTTCAGAGCTGGCCAAACACGACGAGGTGGTCAGTCCGTTTGTGCAAGGATGCAAGAGCAACAACCACAGGCTAGCAGCGATATCGGTGCAGTGTCTGCAGCAGCTGATATCGCACCAGGCGGTTTCAGCACGATCGATTGGGGGATTACTGGGCACACTGAACACAGTAATACATATGGGAGTGGATGTCCAGGTCAAAATCCTGCAAATGGTTCTGCCGTTGGTTACAATGTATGACGGATGCGTGTATGGAGAGACACTAGTCGAGGCATTGCATGTGTGTCTGGCGCTGCAGCGGTCAAAGGATCCGATAGTCAGCAACACGGCTGCGGCAATCCTGCGGCAGGTAGTGATAGCAGTGTTCGACCGCGTGGTTTTGGAGGACCGCGAGCATGAGGGCCGCCGGGGATCTAAGGACCATGTAGACGCTGACAACCAAGTGGATTCTGAAGGCCGCGAACATGAAGACGACAACCCACCGAATGACGATGCGCGGGATACCAGAGAGGAGGATTTGACGCGCACGTATTCCAAGGATGCGTTTTTTGTGCTCCAGGATTTGTGTCTCTTGGCAGCCGGCAGCGACTCGATTTTCATTCGCGAGGCAGACCCAGTCGACCAAAGCCTGGTTATGGATCTAATAGAGTCGGTGCTGACCAACCATGCTGCGGTGGTAGCACGGCACACAGCCATGCTGCAAGTTCTGCGCGAACGACTAGCGCCATTTATCGTCAACTTCTTTGCCGAGCGCGCGCCCTTTACGCTGGTAGTGCGAAGCATCCGAATTGCGTGGCTGTTTATCCGTGACCTACACGCAGATCTGGAGCCCGAGTGCGAGCTGCTACTCTCAGTGCTTACGCGACTGATCGACCCAGGGACTGGATCAGCAGGAAAGACAATGGCAGCGGGGTCTGGCGGAGATCGCAGCCGACGCGGGTCTATTAACTTACTACAGCGGCCAGTAATTACACAGTCCTCAAAGACAGCATCAGCAAATGGATTTCCGCTTTTCTACCGCGTACTTGCGATGGAGGTTGTCAGAAAAACACTGCAGGACCCTGCGCTTCTGTGCCGGCTGTTCACGCAGTTTGATGGGCGCAGCGCTGGAGACGGCGACAAGGACGAAGACAGCCACGCCATCGCCGATGTACTCGCGGCAGTGGCAAGAGTGGCATTGGAGCGGCCCGAGCTCCGCGTAAGCAACGCCGACGGAATTCCCAGCGCAGTGCCCAGCGGAGAGAGTGCGACAGACGGTGGCGCGACGGCAGATACGCGCGGCACAGGACAGTTCGGAGCACACAACAGCAACTTGCGGACGGAAATGCACCGACTTCTCGACAAGCACGACCCACCAGGTGTGCCAGAGACGTACCTGAGCTTTCTTGGACTTACAACAGTGCTTTCGGTAGTGGACGGTCTGGCTGGACGCATGCTCCAGCTATGCACGGAGACCGCGGTCTGTCAGACGCCCCACGGCAAAGATGAAGTGGGCTCTGAGCTTGGGCCAGTGCTAAGCCCGCAGCAGATGGCGGCGGCAGCCCGCAGCGCGCAGGTGGTAGCAGCAAAGGGTATAGTTTTGCTTAGCTGGTCGGGGCTGCTTTCGGTGTACACGTTTTACATGGCAGTGCGGCTGGACGATCAGCTTTTTGCGCGAGCAATGGACACGGCGCGAAAGGTAGTGCAGATGAGCGGGGCGGCGGGGCTTGTGGAAACGCGCAATGCGTTTCTTATGCTGCTGTGCCGCAACAGCCTTCCACAGGCCGCCATTTCTGAGCACGAACGTCAGCACCGGCCACCCACCGCAGCGACAGAGGGCGACGGTCCTGGGTTGCCGCACACGCAGACGGCGGCGTTGGTGACGACATCACTTGCAGGCGTGGGGTTCGGCATGCACGGGCGACAGATGGAGTGCTTGCGCGCGGTGCTGAAGTGTGCGCAGTATCTGGCGGCGGAGCTGGGTGCGATGTGGTACCCGGTGCTTGTGACATTGCAGCAGGCAGAGGAGTTGCTGTACCAGAGCCACGGCAGTGTCTCGTCGGGGAGCAGCAGCGGGACAGCGCGGCGGGGCAGCACAGCGGGCCGAGACGATGGAACGACGGGCTGCCAAGCAGTGCAGAGAGATTGCGCGCGGCTGCTCGGCTTTGCGCGTGTGTGCGGCCCGGCGGCGGTGACGTGGGCAGTGCGGGCGCTGTGCGCGGTGGGGGCTGACCTGAGCAACGTGCCGCTTGGCTTGCAGGTGGCGGCGTCTGCGGAGGCAGAGATGCGCGCGACGCCGGGGCTCGTACACCGGCGACTCGGCGCAGCGCTGAACCGCGCGACATTTGCAGTGGAGCAGCTGCGCAGGTTTGCAGTGGACAACATCGACCTGCTGGTCTGCGCGGCAGCAGGCGAGCCGGTCGACTCAATAGCACACGAATCGGATGCTGTGTGGTCGATGGTGACGCGACACCTGCTTGCAAGTGCCTCATATGTGCACACGCCAGCTCCAATCCGCGCGCAAGCGTGCGACGCGCTGGCAGACGTGGTTCTGGCGGCAATGGATCTGGCGGCGCAGGCGGATCAGCCAGGCCCTGGCGAGGACGTAGCGGTACCGCCCAGCCAGCGCTTTGCAGCTGCAACGAAGTCGGGCGCCGCGCAGGTGCAGATTTTGAAGCCGCTGCTGCTGATGGTGACTGGTGCCGTGGTGGAGCAGGACCCGGCGGAGAGCGAGTCGGCGGAGTTTCAGCGGTTTGTAGAAGTGAGTCATCGCGCGCTGGATACGCTGCATCGGCTGCTCCAGGCGTCGGGGCGGTCGCTGCAGCACGCATGGGACGTCGTGTTTGACATTCTCCGGGCTGTGCTGGACGATGCCGCAGAAGTGCCGCGGACGGAGCCGGCAGCGGGCGCAGAGGCGCGGCAGCCGGGGTTCTTAATGCGATGCGCATTTCCGTGCCTGCAGCTGATCTGCACGGACTACCTGGAAGACCTGCCGCCGCACTGCCTCCGCCGCTGCATCGGCGCACTGGGACTGTTTGGACAGCAGCCTGAGGACCTGAACATCTCGCTGACTGCCATTGGCCAGGCGTGGGCGCTGTGTGACTACCTGCGCGGCGTAGCGGGCGGCGGCTCGGCGGATCAGCAGATCAGCAATGAAGCGCAGGATGCTCCGGCTGAACTTAAGCCGGACGCAATGGTCAGTGCTCTGCTGGCGGTTGTGGGCTGCGATGACGTCGGCACCGCAGACGAGGCGCTGCACAGCATCAGCAGCGGCTGGTGGGACGAGGCGCTGGGGCGGCTGCAGGACGGGCGCACGCAGCAAGTGCTGTGGATTCTGCTGCTGCGCACGCTGGCGGCGCTGGGGCGCGACGGGCGCCACGAGGTGCGCTTGGGCGCGGCGCAGACGCTGTTCCGCACGCTGGACATCCACGGCGCCGGCTTTGGCGCGTGGTTGTGGGACGCGGTTGTGTGGGCCGCCGTGCTTCCGCTGGCAGCCCACACGCTGGCGCGTCGCGGCCACGTACTTGGGCTGATTGGCGCCGGGCAGCTGGACCGGCTGCTGAACGCCGACGTGCAGGATTCGGCGGCGCAGATTGCCAGTCGCAGCGGTGTGGTCGCCGAAGACCCAGCGCGGCTGCTCGTGCGCCAATGGGACGAGACCGCCGCAACTGCGCTGCTGGGCGCCGCCCATGCTTGGCGCGCGCCCGCTGTCTGGGCCACGCCGCAAGCCGAGCTCGCATGGCTGCGCGTATGGCATTTGGTTACCGCGTTTTTTGTCGGCGAACCCAGCGGCGGATCGGCAGTTGAAGGGGCTTCACTGGATATCCTTGCGGGGTCTGCTGGCCTTGGGACTTCTATTCTGGATATTCCGGCAGGGTCCGCTGGCCTCGATGATTCTGCTCTGGATATCCCTACAGGGTTTGTCGCACGTCTTACCGAGCCCCACAACAGCGATTCTTCGGAAGAAGCGGCTGTGCGCCGATCTAAGCTGCGGACGCGCGACAGCGTAACAGCTGCTGTCGAATGTGCAGTAGCTCTGGTGGAGTGCGCAGCGACGACGCAACGCGTGCGCTGCTGGCGCGTGGTCTGGCGTGCGTGGGTTTCAATGGGCGCGCTTGTGACTTTCGTTCCAGCGTTGGCAGCCAGCGATTTCAACGCAGACGCGCTGGGCGCAGCGGTTGTTACGCCGGAGCTACTGTGCGCGTACCTGTGCATGTGTCCGGCGATTGTGCAGCATCTACGTGCTGCGGAAGCATCCTGCTTCTCGCAGACAGACGCCCAGACGCTGCGTGAGCTAGCGCGCACTGTTCTGATGTATTCCGATCTGCCGTTGCATGCGGCCGACGACGCCAAGATGACACAGCTGCAGGCGCAGGTGCTGGACGTTGTTCTGCTGGTCCGCGCGGAGAAGCCGGAGACTGCGACAACGGCCATGCTCGTGGAGGAGCTGGCGATGCTGGCCACGCTGCCTTACTCTCTTCGTGGGCGCCAAGCCGATGGCGCTGCTGCGCAACGCGCGGCGCTTGGCATGCTGGGCGATTATGGGATTGTGAAGAAGACTACGGCGTCGTTTGAGCAGCAGATCCACCGGCTGGATGCGCTGGCTGCCGCCGCTGGCCCGGCGCACAAGCATATGCGCCGGTGGGTTCGTCCCTCGTTTATTGCACTCTCGGCGGCGGCGCTTGGCCATCTCGGCAGCGTGCTGTGCACCGGTGCGGCTCGTGGCTCGGCAGAAGATGGTGCGGGAGGAGCAATGGCGCCGAACGAGCTGGCAGAGGGCGAGCTGGCGCGTGTGCTGGAGGAGGGCGTGTGGCAGGACGCAATCGTGGCCATGGGGCTGCATGTGGTGGATCCACCGCAGACGGCGGGCAGCGACCCCGCCGGTGACGCGCAACTCTGGAGCTGCGAGGGCGCGGATCGGCAGCCGGCGTGCTGGTGGTTTGTGCGCGCCGTGCCGTCGGGGATGCTGCGGCTGCGGGCAGCTGTGGTGGCGGATGGCGTGGCGCAGGCGCGGCTGGCGGAGGCGTGGGCGGCTGTGGGAGCCGTGCTAGCCACGACAATGTGCGTGCCGCGAGCGGCGTTGGATTCAGCCACCGCCGGTGCCGCCGTGGCTGGCGAGCGGGACGCGGACTCTGGCCCGTTGCCGCGCCTGGCTGATTGCGTGCAGATCTGCGTGCTAGACGCCATTGCTGCTGCGAGCCTCCGATACGTGGCAGGCGCTGGGCCGCTGCAACAGTCGCCGCCGCCTGAGGTCGAGCCGTACTGGGCTGAGCTGGTGCGCATCCTCGAGTGGGGCGCGCAGCCTGCTGCCGAGCCGGTGGTGCTGCTGGACGCCGGCGCTGCTGCTGCACCGGAGCTCTCGCTGGAAGCGGGCGAGTGGCCCGGGGCCACGGCAGCGTATGCCAACCCGCAGGCACTGACCATGGCGTGCCTCAAATGGTTGTTCCGCCTGTCTTCGGCAACAATGCGCCCGGAGCTGTTGCCCGTTCCATTGTCGTCGCCCGCGTCCGGCGAGGACGACGACACTGTCTCCACACCTGCGTGGGTTGTTGCCGCTGCCGCCCCAGCCATGGTGCGCCGCTGCAGGGCGGCTATTGAGTTGTTTGTTAGTGACCAGGCGCTACTCGGCGCAAGCCCCATGCCGCTGTCCCGCCGAGCGCTACTGCAACTCGTGCTGGACGAGCTGGCCCATCTCAGGTGCCCGCCCGCTGCGCTGTCCGAGCTCGACCGCCCGGGCGCTTCTGTTCAATGTGGCATTGCAGGTGAGGCCGTGCATATCTTTGCGCTGTACAACTGCTTTCTGGAGCTTTTGCTGGTGCAGGATGCAGATGTGCTGCGTTCCATTCAGCTGTGTTTAAGGAGAGTATCGGCTGAGCTGTCCAAGTAATTGTTCTTGCAATCCATTTGGCTTTTGTTTTCATTTGTATTCTTTTGGCATGCGATTCATGCCTGTCCGCATCAAGCCGGGCTGTGATTTTTTGTGTGTGAATGACAATATGGCGTTGCTGTTCTCTGTCTCGCCTGGCTTTCTGGAATTTTCCGCGTTGTTGCCAGTGTTTTCGCGGTTCTACTGCCTTTTCCTTGACATCATCCCTCCAGCCGGAGTTTCAGTTGGTATTATTTCATTGGCGACCGGCAGTGCTTGGCCTCAGCATGTGTATGCATCTCTCTCCTGCTCTGTCTTGTGCTGGACTATTTTGCTTCAATTGCTGCAATGGAAAGCCATGAGACATCCACCCGCTCTTCAATTCTGCTGAATCGTGACATTTGCCGTTTGCGAACAATTATTGTTATTCTCGGAAATTGTGCACCACTCTTGCACGCCATCCATTATCTTATTCTGGCGTACACGCGATTCTCTGCACCACCATATTAAATAGGCGACCTGTTCGACCTGCTTTTGTCTACCGCGCACGTGGATTGATGTTCTTTAGAACATAACGCATCCGGTTGATGTCGGATGCAGCATCACGCGTTTACCATGTGCCTGGTTCCCTCTGCACTCTGGCTGTTCCTCCATATCCTATGGCAGAGATATGGCTTATAGTATTTCCCAAAAATACCTGATTTAGGAGTGGGGATCCTCCCTCCCTAGCATTTAAACAACGCGCATCCTAACTGAATTTACCCATTTTGATGTCATCTGGTCTTTACCGTCCAACCAAGGATATACCATCTTTTCACCCAAACCTTTTTTATTTTATTTTTATTACCACATATAGTTGGTGCTTAAAGTCATCTTTGGAACAATTGTGCTTAATTCTATTATCTCTTTGTTTACTATTATTGACCTGCTCCTATGGTCTTTGTCTTTTGTAGAGAAAGTAACCTGCGCAACAAACAATCGCTTTACAATAACGCGCAACGTTGCTATTTTGTGTCTTTTCCTATTCTTTCTTTCCCATCCCCCCCCCTTCGTCTAAATAGAAACTCCGGCTGGGCATTTCTTTGGAGAAGCAGGCACCCTATTATTTTGTTATATCCCCCATCGTTTTCGAGGCTTTCCATTCGTCAAGTGTTTCTAAGGAAATAATCAGGTAACAATTGTCAATGTCATTTATCTTGCCACCGAAAATTCAGGGCTTATTCTCCGACAACTGCACTTGTCTTGTTTTGCGCTTGAATGTGTGTGCGGCAAAAAGGAGGATGTTGTTGAACCAAATCCGTGTGTGTGCGCAGAGGTGTGGGCAATTGTCAAAGGACCTGGTATTTTCCCTTTCCTTTTTTCATGCAGCAAGGGTGTTGAAATAAGCCTCCTCGTCAAACAAAAAAAAAGACATTTTCGACGGTTCCGTTAGAAATTTGTGCATCATCGCAGCTCCCTCTTTCCTCCTCTTAGCAGCAAATAATTCCACACGTCAATTTGTTGTCCTGCTTGTCTGCGCCATTTCCTTCCCATCCACGCGTCTCTCTCTTTGCTTTTTTGTGACTCCGACGATACCCCCGTCTTATCTTTTGACTTCTGTTTGACTACTTTTTGACTACTT